>JAJHSJ010002404.1:0-40434 GCA_021015155.1 Magnolia officinalis
ATGTAAAATCCCAGAGGAAGTATGGAGTGATTAGAAAATAGATTACTCAGATTTACGAATATTTGGTTATGAGACTTACTCTCATGTATCATCAGTTGAGAAAGATAAACTAGACCATAGAGCCAATAAGTATTTTTTTAGCTATGGTATTGGTGTGAAAATTAAGGTTATTCGATAAGGTCACACGCAAGATCATTACAAGCTGTGACGTCAAATTCGATGAAAGCTCTCTATTCCGCAAGAATGATCAAGAGGAAAAGAGGAACCAAAGGTTGATTGTAGACATCCAGATTAACTCAGATAATACTCAGGCATAGACAGATGTGCAGACTGAGCTACATGATCAGGTGAGCAGCCACCTGTGAGGAGAAATTCATCGCGTGATCGGAGGTTACTGGCAAGATATAGAAATGACTCTAATATTCATATGCCCTCATTACAGATGAGGGGGACCCGTCTACTATTCAGGAGGCTCTTGATGAGCCTGATGTAGAAAAGTGAAAGGTGACTATGGATGATGAGATGGATTCGTTGCCACAAAAATCACACATGGGAGTTGATGAAGCTACCAGTGGGTCGAAAAATGATCGGATGCAAGCGGTTATTCAAAAGGAAATATGATAGACACAAAGTAAGGTTGGTAGCGAAAAGTTATGCTTAGAGAGAAGGAATCGACTTCACAGAGATATTCACGCCGGTGGTTAAGTAGGTGTCTATCAGATTCGTATTGGCGCTGGTTGCTCAATACAATCTCGAGCTGGAACAAATGGATATTAAGACTGCATTCCTGCACGAGGAATTGGAAGAGCGGATTTACATAAAGCAAGCAGAGGGCTACGAAGTTAAAGGGTCAGAAAAAAGTTTGCAGTTAATGAGGTCGTTGTACGGCCTAAAACAGTCACTTAGGCAGTAGTATAAAAAATTTGATTCTTTCGTGATGAATCAGAAATTTAATCGGAGTGAATGCGATCACTGTATCTATTACAAGACATTGAGTGATGTATATTCATCATCCTAGTATTGTATGTTGATGATATGTTGATCGCTAGTCATGATATGTCTGAAATCAATGTACTGAAGACTCGGTTATCAGGGATATTCGAGATGAAAGATCTGGAGGCTGTAAAGAGGATTCTCGGCATAAATATACATAGAGACATGAAGAAGAGCAGGCTTTGATTATCACAGGTAGAATACCTTGAAAAAGTTTTGATCAAGTATGGGATGGACCAGGCAAAGCCAATGAGCTTCCCCACGCCGCTCACTTCAAGCTTTCCTCATAATAATGTCCTAAATCAAATGAGGAAAAGTAAGTTATGTCTCATGTGCGTTATTCAAATGCGGTTGACAGTTTAATGTATGTTATGGCCTCTACAAACCAGATATTTCACAGGCAGTCGGTTTTGAGTAGATATATGTCAAACTCCAGCAAGCACATTGGAAGCGGTGAAATAGCTATTTCGATACATTTGAAATACGAAACTACGTCTTAACTTTTTGAAAAGATAAGGACAAAATTAGTAGGGTATGTGGATTCTAACTACGCAGATAGTGTGGATTCCAGGAAGTTTACTTTAGGATAATCGTTTGTTTTAGCGGATGGAGCAATTAGTTAGATGTCGAAGCTTCAGTTCGTGGTGGCTCTTTCCACCACCAAAGTAGAATATATGACAGTGACGGAAGTGTTTACAGAATATGTTTGGCTCAAAGGCATGATAAATTAGTTGGGACTTCAGTAGGAGGCAGTTCCGGTTAACTGTGACGGAAGTGTTTAAAGAAGGTGTAGTACAAAATCAAACTAAGTTTGCAAAGCAGTCACACCCCTGGGGGGTGGCTCGATATCTATGAATAGAAGAATGTTGTATGAGGTGTTACAATTGATATAAATATAATTATTAGATTTTCTTCTCAACCCTTTACGAGGTTTGGGTATGGAGGTCTTAACTATGTGTTTCACTGAATCTAGATAGACTTTGGATTTAGGCCTTCTTATACTACTACCCGTATCAACCAAACACATAAAATGATTAACTTTCTCTTTCTTAATTCCTACACGATGTTCGAGTATGGAGGTCTCAACTATGGATTTCACTTGATCTGGATAGAGTTGAATCTGGGCCTTCACATGCTATTGCCCATATCAACTAAGTATACAATATTTTTTAGATTTACGAAAGACGTATGCTCTATAGCTTGTTAAGTATCCGGATTCTGTCACATCATAAATCTAAGTAAATTCTAGTTTTTATATCTATCACACCACACACACATACACACATCCATTGTTCGACTCATATAACCATTAGACGGTCTGATCCGAATGTCTAGCAGGCAACTTGGGGAAAATTCCCCATAAGCATCCAAAGACCCGGAGGAATCACCTTACTTTCATATGTTAGATAGGCCGGCTGGCATTGCCCTGGGCTGCTTTTATCTTTTGTGCTTGGAATTGTATTTAGGCTAGTTAGACTTTTTATTATGTTGGACATGTATGTGGTGTCCCTAGTTGAGTGGACTCCTACATTTATGTTGGATGATTGTATGGTTTGTTTTAGGCACATTATTGCTTTCACACACTACCAGGTTACTGAATTAATGATATGTTTGGCTTTTTATTTACTACTATATTGAATACAATGTACTGTGCCATGAACTAAGCTTTCACTTAAAATAATATTCAAAATAACGAGAATAAAGCAAATACTCGATCTCTTGGGGTGTTATATAGTTTCCACAAACACCACAGTGGCCCCACACACTCCACCCAATACGCTGATTCGCCAATTACCTGGTTGACCTCACGTCAAGGCCGTTTTCGTAAAATTCTCTTTTTAATTAAAATTTTCTCATATAACGTCATCACTACTGACGTGCGCCAACGAAAAGGCATTGTATTTTTTTTTGTAGAAGTATAAAGGCAGCCCTCATAAAAGACAAGAGTACAAGACAGCCGCTGCATACAATCCACAAGAGATGCAGCAGCCAGTCCAAAAAGAAATCATAAAACCAGAGAAACAAACATCAAACGTTGCTGATCAAAATCCCGATGCCCAGGAGCCGCATCATCAATATCAGAGCCTAGCAGCTGCCCTGCATATGACTGGAATGCCCCCCACAAAGGCCATGATGGACAAGACAAAGGAGACACTGACATAAAAACACACTATATATTTATATATGAAGCCAAAAAAGAAATACACACAGCAATCAAAGATGAAGGAAAGGAAATAGTCATAGCAATCAAACATAAGGATAACTAAAGAAGCGCCGGTGTCGTCGAAGTCCAAACTAAAAGGTGAACCAGTCCAGAAGCTACCAAAACCAGCTTCTTTGCCACATTGACGGATACGGGCGCCCACAGAAGTAGGATGTAGTGTAAACTAACCACCATCGTAAGAAATAAGATGGAGTGTAAACTAACCACTATCGTAAGTAAATGACAACAACATAGGAATAGACAGGAATTTGTGGGTGCGGTAGGCTTAGATCTGAAAAAAATCCCCAAGCCAGGACACCTTGAACATCTTCTAGACCACTGAAGATACCCCATACGAGAGAAGCAAATTTTTAGAACATAGGCAGCCAAATATGCAACAATCCTAAAGATAGCGCTGATAACAAGGACTAACCCCTTCAACATCTTCTTCATTTTAGACATCAAATGAGAGAAAATGATGTATGTTATTTCTCCAACCAGCTTCTTTGCCACGTCTGATATCGACTCCTGAGGAAATATGAAGGAGAGGAAAAGAAGCAGAATCCCTGATGTAAAAATGGTGTAGTTGGCCATGGAGGGGGAATTGGTGAAGAAGGACGCCGCCAGGGAGATCCGCAACAAACTGATTGGCAGAAAATAGAATAAGAAGAAGAGCCGCATCGCGGATGTCAAGATCCACGACTGCTAATACTCCAGGCATCATTGTTTTTGTTGGAAAAAATCCTGAGAAAAACCTCAAAAATATCAGAGTGGAGTATTTGCTCCAATTCAGCAAAACAGTAAATACTTGAAAAAAAAAAAAAAAAAAGAAGAAGAAAGAAAAAGAGAGATTCAAAACCAATATTCAAACACTAATCTTAGACTCAAAAAGCGTGATCAACAAAAAAATATTATCACAAATATTGAAAATTTCATTTGAAATAAAAGATACTAGGTGCAAGTTTGCACAGGAAAAGCGAAAATAAAAAAAAAAAACAAAACGCATCCATAGCAAACATTATTACTTTTAGATTTTAAATAAGAACAGTATCTTTCCCAAATCATAGGAATGCAAGAAGACAAACTCAAAGCCCTGGATGCGAGGAAAAAAAATACAAATCCATGCAGAAAAAAACATGAAAACAGTACGCACACCGCACACCCACACACGCACATGTGCACAAACTCAAGCGCACATGTGCCCTCGCACGTGCACACCAACAGTACACGCAACCCCAACCACACGCAACCTGCCCTGAACAAGCGCACGCGCACACCTACAACCCGGAAGCGGACTGGCTGGTGTACCACACCAGCTATATAGCTGGTGTAGATCGGAGGCGGATTTCCTGGGAAAGCGTTTGGCAGGAAGTTACTGCGCAAGGATTGTGGGTGGGCCCATACACTGTTTGTGAGAAATCCAATCCCTCCATCCGTTTTTCGTTCTCATTTTAGGTATATGACCAAAACTAAGGTGGATCCAAGCTCAAATGGACCACACGAGAGGAAACATTTTGGATTTAGTGACCACCGCTGAAATATTTATATGACCACAAAAGTTTTGTATCAGTCTAATTTTTGGTGTTTTCACTTAATCCCACTAATATAAACGGTTTGGATGGCATATAAAAATCAAGGCAGAGCCTAGAAGGTTTTAACGGTAAGAATTCATTTCCCCACTGTTTCATCTTGTATAGCCCAGTTGAGTTTTGAATCCTCCTAATTTTTGGTCGCATGCCCTAAAATGAACTCGATAGATGATGGACGGATTAGATTTCTCATAAACATAACGGTGGACCCCACCTTGCATCCCAGCGCAGGAACTTCGTCCGAAAGCCTTTCCTAGGAAATCCGCAGCTGAGAGACCACCGTCACGTTTATTTTCCATCCAATCTGTTATAGTTAACAAATACAAGGATGTACAAAAAATAAAAATAAAAATAAATTATATTGATCCGAAACTTCTGTGACCCCCAAGAGGGTTTTAATGGTAGATGTTTAATACCCCACTATTTTTTGCAGTGTGGTACAATTCGTATTTAGATGTGTCTTATATTTCGGTTCAAGCCTTAAGAACTCGCCAAACGGATGGACGGTTTGGATATAACACATACCTGATGATGGGACCCACGAACTTGGTAACGTCAATACACCAGCTATGGTGTGTGGTACACCAGCCAATCCGCTTCCCCTACACACCATACATGCATGTGCACACACAGGCGCACACACCCACACCGCACCCGCCATGCCCCACGCACATACCCACGCGCACTTCCCATCACAGCCCCACGCAAACCCACACCCGCACATGCCTACGCCCACACCCACACACGTGTACATACCCATGGCACACGGACCCACACTCCGCACGCCCACACGCCCCCACACATGCCCACACCCACACCCACACCCGCGTCTGCACCCCAAAAGATCCCCAAAGGATCGAAATCATGTAAAAGAAAATCCCTGGATCAGTTCTTAAAGAGCAGATCGCAAAGAAAAGCAGAAACTCGCACTGAGAATTCCAGGAAACGAAAATCTGCAGAAAAAACGAAGGTGGGAACGAGAACGGGAAACGCGAGTCAGCTCCAGGGAGGAAGTAGACCCGGAAAATTCGAAAATGGAATATCCAAAGAAAGCAACTTTAATAAGAGAAACGAGTAAGATAACTACTACCCAGAGAGAGATTTAAAACGAAGAGGGCTCGCAAAAGAAGGGACTACGTGGTTTTTATAGGGACGTGGATTGCGTCCTACCCCCCCCGGACAGTAATCTGTCCGGCAGGGATCTGTGGGGCATACTGTGATTTAAGTATTTTATCCACGCCGTTAATCAGTTTTACAAAGATCAGTTTAAGATATAATCTTAAAAGTAATTAGGTCCACAGCTCCAATGGACCACACCAAAGGAAGCTGCAGTGATAATGACACCCACCGTTAAAACCTTTCTAAGGGCCAACGTGATGTTTTTTAACCATCCAACCTATTCATAAGGTCATGTAGACGTCGATGGAGTGAAAAAACAAATATCGATTTCATCAGAAACTTCTCCCGCTCCTAAGAAGTTTTTAATGGTGGACGTTCAATCCCCACTTTATGGTCCCCTTAAGCGCTGTAACTGTCTCATTTTTTGTTCATACCTTAAAATGATCTGAGAAAGCGATGAACTGAGTGGATAAATACTTACATCAAGGTGGACTCCACAGAGCCCTGCCCGGACGGATTACTGTCCGGGCGGGGTAGGACGCAATCCGCGTCCGATTTACAGAGGAATCGGATTGCGTCTGACACGCTTGTACCATAACCCGTCCATATAGGGGCATTGTGGGGCTCGCTGTGATTTATCTTCTTTTTTTCTACGACGCCGTTCATCCATTTTCTCGAATCATTTTAAGTTAATGAGCCCAAAATGAGAAAGATGAATCTGCATTTAATACTATGTGCATTTAAGCAACCCAGCTCACCATTTAGTGTGGTCCACTTGAGTGTATGATCTGACTCATTTTTAGCATAATAGATTAAAATGATCTTAGAAAATAGTTGGACAGCGTAGATGAACAGATACATGAAGTCGGACCCACAATAACACGTATGAACGGCTAATTATCCACGCAGTGGTCGAACGCAGTCACCAATTCACCATGATGTATGTATTTTATCAACTATCCGAAGATGGAGTGTACCGCACTGTAGTGGGAATTAAATATGGATACTTTTGGGGCCACAAAAATTGATATTTGTGTTTACGTTCATCCATGTCCGCGTCACCTTATCATTGATAAATTGGATGAGAAAAGAAAGTTTCAACGGTGGATATCATTCTCCTCCTGTGGTGTGGTCCAGTTCAGCTTTGGATCTGACTCTTTTTTTTTCCTCATTTCTTAAAGTGAGCTATAAAACTATATGGACGGCGTGGATAAAACAGATAGAACTTTCTCACACTAGTTTGGCAGCGTGGATTTCAAATTCTATAGAACCAAGTACTTAGTTTGTTCCACAAATAGGGAAGAGGATTGCGTCCTACCCCCTACCGTCCGGGGGGGCTCTGTGGGCCCACCCTAATGTAAAGTTTTTATCCACACCGTCCATACATATTTAAAGGATAATTTTAGGCTTTGAAACCATAAAAAGAGGTGGAACCAAGGCTTAAGTGGACCACAAAGTGGGGATTGAACTTCCACCGTTAAAAACTTCTTGGGAGATGCAGAAGTTTAGGATCAAGTTGATATTTGTATTTTACTTCATCGAGGTCTACATGACCTTATGAATTGGTTGGATGGTTAAAAAACACAACGGTGGCCCTTAGAAAGGTGTCAACGTGAGTTCCATTATCATTGTAGCTTCCTTCGGATCATGCTGTAAAATGATCTTAGAAAAGCCATGAACGGCGTTACATCATGGTGGACCCACGTAGCCCTGGCTAGACGGATCACCATAGGATGCAATCCGCGTCCCACGAATAGATCATTTTTTTTTCCCCGACCCCAAGTGGGGAGCAGATGAGATTTCACACAGTGCGTATTACAATGACCGTTTGGCCCCCTTAACGAATGTTTGTATATATGTGCCGTCCCCCGTTTTTATATATTATTTCAGAACGTTTTTCCAAAAAAGCGGACCCAGAGATCGTGTGGACCACGCCACAGTAAACAGAGGTGATTGAATGCCCACCTTTAAAAACTATCTAGGGCCTACCTACCTGTTGATAAGGTTAAACAGACTTGATAAAGTTAAAATACAAGATCGACTACATTTACATCTCGCTAAGTTGTTAACCGTCAATCACCATTGTTTCCCAGTGATGTGGTCCACCTGAGATTTGGATTTTTATTTTTAAGATAAATAATTAAATGAGATAAAAAAATCGATGGTCAACGTGGATGTACAACACGTTCATCAAGGTGGGCCCTTCAACACCCACTAACATGTAACCCCCGGTAACACCTGATCTGCTCTCGTGGAGCACAGGTTTTCAATTGACTTCAACACTGTGGCCGTCTAATAATGGGATCTTGAGGCGTATAGGCCCAACGTACTACACACTAATTTCATTCGCCCAAAAAATACTTTAATTGCGAAAGATTAAAATAACCTGTACTTTTCAGCTACTTACCCTAAAAGATAGGGGTATTGCGTCCGTATCCTAACAAATCGCTTTTCGTAAATAAGCTTTCGTATGCAAAAGTTCCTGCGCTAGGAATCAAGGTAGGGCTCACCGTGATGTTTGTTAGAAATTCAATCCGTTCATATGTTATATGAAATCATTTTAAGACTTGTGTACAAAAATGAGCCGGATCCAATACTCAAGTAGGCTGAAGACGTGAGGATTGAACTTCCATGGATGAAATATTCGTGGGCCAGGGAGGTTTGAATTCAGGGTCATATTTAGTTTTCAGTTCATACGTGTAGAAATGACGTTATGGACTGTATAAATGGCATTTAAACATCACCGTGGACCCAGGGAAGTTTAGTTTCACTGGTAGGAATTTTCCTGCCCATCTTTTCATTTTGTGCGGCACAATCTTGGATGCTGCTCACTTTTCGTTTAAGTCTTAAAATGCGCTCACAAAACAAAACGGATGAAAGGGGTAGATTTCTTACAAACACTACGGTGGGCCACCTAGGTTCCCAGCGCAGGAACTGCGTTTTGCATTAAATCCACGTCTTTCTACCGGTGAGGCAGGTGCAAAAGTACACGTTTACAAAATTGACTTGACATGATTGGTGCCCATTTAATATGTACAAAATTGCTATGATTTCTCACTTCCATCAGAAGGCCTACTGGCTTAAAAAGAAAAGGTAGCACGCTTAGATTGCATGTGGGCGTTGATCATGTTCTTGGTTGCCCATTTTAGTTATATGGGCAAATTAAATTTGGCATGACATTTTGAGTGGTTTATAATCAATAATGTTTAATGATTCCAGACAAAATTTTATTTTTAGATTGTAGGAATACCATAATTATAATTCACCATCATTTTTAAGCTATTACCATGTGGACCTGCATGCAATGGACATGGATTCGGTCCATGCACTCCATCCAACACTAATAAGAAAGCATCGCATATGTTCAAACCCTCCTTGAATTTCAAAGCATAAACTCAAACCCTCCTAGATGCATCATCTATAAAAGTGACAAAATACAATGTCCCACCCAAGATTTTGGTCCTCATAAGACCACAAATATCAGAATAAACCAAATATAATGCATGTACTTTATTAACATGTGAAGCAGATTTAACAAATGAAACTTTATGTTGTTTCTCTGATAAACAGTTAATACAGGTTTTGAGAAGTATACCTGTCACGTCTGGAAAGAGCCACTTCTTTGCCAGTAGCTGAATCCATTTTTCACTCATGTTACCTATATGCCTATGTTACATGTCAATAGCTCAATCTTCTGTTGTGTTCAACCCACCCTTGCACACACTGGCACTTGCCTTATAAATGATGCAACACTTCTTTCCTTTGGCTACGATCAACAAACCTTTGATGAGCTTCCAGTGCCCACCAACAAATCGGCTTTCATAGTCATCATCATCCAACTTTTCCATCGTCATCAAGTTGAGGTTAAGGTCTGGAATGTGCCTCACATCCATGAGAACCAATGTGCAGCCCACATCGGTCTTCATAGAAATATTGTCGACCCTTACGATATTCGATATGTCAGAATTTCTCATCTTCACGGTCCCATAGTCACCTGACTTGTAGCTTGTGAAGAAATCCCTACGTGGAGTCACATGAAACGAGGCTCCCGAGTCTATCACTAGTCGGTGTCCTGGCTCGTAGCTATGAAACAAACATCATGATCCGCTGAAAGAATAACTACAACGTCGCCATCTAAAGCGGCCGCAGTGGAGTCTGATTCATCTTCCTTCTCCTTTCCTTTTCCTTTCTTGTCATTCTTCTTCTTGCGACATTCATTCTTATAGTGGCCCTTTTTGCCACAATTCAAGCATTCAACATCATTTCTGGTATTCGACTTGCCTCTTGATTTATCTCGGGCCTTCTCGCCCTTTTTATTCTTTCGTCTCCATTGTTCTTGTATCACAAGGGCCTCTTGCTGAGTAGATCCCTAAAACTTCCTCTTTGTCTTCTCATTGAAGAGACAACTAATTACCCGTTCCATGGACACCTTTTCCTCTAACGCGGAGTTACTCAAAGACATCATCAATGTCTCCCAATTGTCAGGCAATGAGCTAAGCAATAGCAAAGCCTGTAATTCATCATCCAAGACCATCTTCATAGTGGAGAGCTGGTTCAATATATTGCTGACTTCATTCATGTGCTCAGCCACAGAACCACCATCTTTGAACTTGAGATTCACAACTCGTCTTATCATAAAATTGTATTGCCGGTTGTCTTCCTCTCATATAACCCTTGCAATTTTAGCTATAGGCTAGCATCTGAGGTTTCTGTAGACACATGGTAGAATACGGAATCGTCCAGCCATTGTCTAATAAATCCCACCGCCTTTTGGTCCAACTTCTTCCAATAATTATCTAACATATCCTTATGCTTTGTTGATATGCTTAGGATTGGAGCATATAAGTCCTTACAATAAAGTAAGTCCTTCATCTTAGCCTTCCATATGGTCCAGCTATAACCATTGAGACTGATCATCCTTAATGAGCCACCTTCCATAATTCAGAACTGATCCCACTCCGTTCAACCAACCTGAACGCTTTGATACCACTTTGTTGGAGGTCGTTACACAAAACTTTAGGATCTAACCTCCCAAAAACACCAGAATTATAGAATAATAAAATAATGAAATAAATTAAAGCATAAACCACACATCACAAGAGTTTTTTTACGTGGAAAACCCTCAAAGAGATAAAAACCATGAGATCTCGTCCAGATCAACAATCCACTATGAAGAAAAATGCTACAACCGATCACAAGCAGACACCACTTGGATCAAACCTTCTTCACTCATGCAGAAGTGGATAAACAATAAGAGAATAAAGAAATACGGAGAGATCTCACCGATCACAAGGATGTAGAAGTGTTGAGATGTCGACTGTGAATTAGATCACTTCTACGAGCAAAACATCCCTTCCACAAGCTCTCTCTCTCTCTCTCTCTCCTCTCTCTCTCTCCTCCTCTCTCTCTCACTCACTCCTCACTCTCATATACACGCACACCCACACACACACACCACCACACACCACACACACACACACACACCTTTGATAGCCCTAAACCCTTTAGCAATCCCCTGTGAAGCTTTAAGAAACTCTCTTGCGTACCCTAGAATAGCTCTAGGGACCCATATTTATAGTTTAGGAAATTCCTTTTCGCACCTCTTGCGAAACCGCCTCAAAAATATGCAGTTCGCACCAAATTCGGACTGAATCTGCGTAACTCTCGACTGGTCGAGCTAGGCTCTCGACTAGTTAAGCAGACCCTTGATCGATCGAGCAGACTCCTCAACTGGTTGAGCAGCCCGAATTGTGGTCACTGGACTTCGAGTCGAGTCAGGCCTCGACTGGCCGAGCCAGTACCCTCTACCGGTCGAGCAAGGCACTCGACCGATCAAGCCTGAAGAGAAAATCCCCATCACGGTTCGGGAGACTTAATCTAGTCTTTGTTTATTTATTTAGAGAGATGTCTCATGATAGGCAGGCACCGTTCCCTTTTCGTAGTAATGGGACTGCCTGAAATGTGTCTTGCCTGTATAGTCTCCTCTCGGATGATATAAAATATCGTTTCAAAAAAAAAAAGAAAAAGTAGACAACTTCTCAATGATCATGAATAATGGAGGGACATGGATGATTAGGATACATTGATTAGAATATTAAACAGCTAATTCGTTCACTTTAAATTATATAGTTTCTGGCAAAAAAGAACGAAAAAAATATATTAAAGTTTCTAAAATAATAGAGCACCATATTAAATGTACCTCCTCAAGACCTTAATATTCTTTTTATATACAATTATATTTCGTGAGGAAAAAGAAATCCTATCTTAAAGAAAGAGCGCTTTCACCATAGCAGAAAAAGCTCTCAATGTATAAACCTCCCTTCCGACTGCACTGAGACAGAGATACAGCTTGCAGATGCTAAGGCGACGACGACGCCTGTTATGGTACAAGGTTATCAGCTCTCTTTCACGTGAAAGAGAAATCTTATATTTCATTGGACTAAGGCTACCTTCTTTCAACCACATGTTTGGACAGATGTCCATTCTGCCGCTAACCGGGTGCCGTTGACGTGTTATGCACGTGGGAGCCGGAGGCAAACACGAGCCATTCATCAGGTGGGGACTACAGTTAAGATGCCTTTGCCAGCATATCAAGTCGATCCACTAATCATGTACGCCAACCAATAAATGGACGGCTAAATAGTAATTGACACATAAGTTTATGTTCATCTTGCAAGTGTGGCCCACCAAATGGATGAATTGAAAATAGAAATATAAGCTTGATCGGAAACTTCTTCAACTCTATGGATGAATTGAAAATAGAAATATAGCTTGATCGGGAACTTCTTCAACTCTCACTAAGTTTTTAATGGTGGAAGTTCAATCCCCACTTTATGGTCCACTTAATTATACATGGACCTTTCTTTCTCAATTTTAAAATCATACCTTAAAATGATACGAGAAAACTATGAATAAGATAAAACACTTACATCACGGTAGGCCCCACGGAGCCCTGCCCGGATGGATTACCATTCGTGCGGGGGTTGGACGTAATCCGCGTCCTAAAACAAGTCGCAATTTGCTGACGTGTATTTTTATGGCAATTCAATTACAGAAACCGCGTTAATCCTTTTCCTCCACTGTTGGATCGTGCTATGATGGCCCACATGTGGGCTGTGGAATGCAAGTGCATTAGGCCATTGCACACGAGGAGGATTGGAAACGTGCTTCCTGCGACACGTGTACGGCACTTGGCCAATGATCAGGCAGGCCCACCTTGAATACTCCTTGGCTTTAATAAATTAGGACCGTCGATCAGCGCAACAGGAATTGGCCATATGCGTATGCTGAAAATGATTCAGTTTTCACGTGGGCCCCTCTTCTGGTCAAGAGAATATTCGCGGTGGGACCCACCTGATGAACTCCCTGGATGTCTGACACGTGGGCCATGCTGGTACGTATCCTGCCAATGCCCTCTTTGATCTCTCGCTGCTTGACACGTGTTAGCACTCCTTTGTAAAGTATAACAGAATTGCACTTTTGGTGCAAAAGCGAAAAAGACACCCAGTATCCAAGGTCAGGATTCCAAATCCAATTTCGAAATGAGGGGTGGGACCCACCCAGCATCCATGAATTCTATTAGGTTCACCGCCAGCTGCTTTTAATGACCATTATAGCATAGTCCATGATATATATAGTTCTTATCATTTTGGACCACTTAACATGTGGGACCCATTGAGGCGAAATAATCGAGAAAGAATTGCATTGACTCCAAAGACCACATTCTCTAGAAAGGTTGTATCCAAAACGAACTAGAAAACGTGTAATCAAAGGCTCCAATGCGTCCAGCTTGATTGTTTAAATGGACCTTACTTTTTTTGCCAGACTGCTTTCAACCGTCCATTTCAACCTACATTGGACCTGAACAGGAGAGGGGGAACTTATTTCCTGTTGATAATTTGACACAGCCACTTCTATTATTTTTTTTTTATATAGAGAGAGGTTGGACGGATAGTAACCGTCGTGCTTTTAATTTGGTACAACTGGGGCCAGTGGTTCAATGATCCAGGCCGTTGATTTTGTGGGCCTCAGTTTATATAGGGTCATGGCTTAAAGTATCCTTCTTCTTTTTTTTTTCTTTTTTTTGGTTATTGGGATACTTGGGAGATTTTAGCCACGGATGAACATGGAAGCTTGGTGTATATCTATTTTCTAATCCCGGTAGGGTTGTTAGGCTGTCGCATCAATGGTGGGGCCGGGCAAACATCCACCAACCAAAAACCTACTACAGTAGAGAAATGCACGTGCAGAGGATTATGCCTATTTGAAGCTCTAGAACCATCTCAATAGAAATGATCAAAGCTCTCCTGTTTAAATCCTCAGAAAAAACCTAAAAAAACCCTAGGACGGTAGAGATATCCATGTATTGAGGATCATGCCTGTTTGAATCTGTTGACCCAACCATGTATTGTAGGAGCTCACTGTCATGTATCTTTTTATCCACGCCGTCCACCCCTTTTCTAATATCATGCCAAGGAATGGACTCAAAAATAAGGCGGATCCAACACTCTAATGGACCACACCAAATACTAAAATCATGTTATATTAAATGCACAAATCATTAAATTAATGCAACAGTCACCTCTAGTGGTGTTGTCCACTAGAACTTTGGATCTGCCTATTTTTGGGCCAACACTTTAAAATTATCTTAGAAAAGGGATGGATGGTGTGGATAAACAGATACATCACAGTGGGCCCACACAGATATGATCCGATGCTAAATGGTTTGACCGGGGGTAGGACGCAATCCGCATTCCCTTTAAAGCATTCAAAAACTCTGGTTTAAATCCTCACAAGGAAGCAGTGCAGGCCCACTTTGATGTATGTGTTTTATCCGCACCTTCCAACCAGTTTGACAGATTATTTGAGGGCATGAGCCAAAAAAGGAGGTAAATCAGTAAATCAGTAGCTCAAGTGGAATATGCTACAGAAAGCAGTGGGGATTGAATTCCCACTGTTGAAAATTCCTTGGGCCACATAAGTTTTGGATTAACCTAATATTTATGGTTTTTCTTCGTCCAGATTTATGTGACCTTATGAATAGGTTGAATGGCAAATAAACACCATGGTGGGCCCTAAGAAGGTCTCAAGGGTAGGTGTTAGTATGATCCACTTGAGCCTTTTATTGCTTTCTTTTTGAGTTCATGCCCTAAAATGATCTATCTAATGGCTGAAAGTCTCGCAAGTAAAACTCATATCAAAGTGGCCCCACGAAATCTCTAATGACTCATGATTTTAGGTGCGTGTTACCGGTATGTGAGTATGTATGTACAGTAGCATTTATTCAATAGTATGTATACGTATATAGATTGATCGATTTTAACCATTTATCTAGGGGGTCTAGCTTGAATTTAAAATATATGGAGTAATCCTCATTCATATGATCAAGTCGTTCAACAGTTGATTCTTAAAACAAATTATCTCATATCCTAATATTCTCACTCGCTCATCAAATCTAATAATTGATATAACCTACCACCATCAGCTAAAGATAATTGAATGTCCACTTTGATTTTAGACCACCAGATTATAATAAACTAAGTACCTGATCTCCATATTAACTCATACGCATATCGAATTGAGATTTCAATCCACTCATCTTGTTCGTCACCTATAGACATGCTTACATTGCAGTCAAATCTAGAATCTAAATAACTTTTATATGTGAAAAAATCACTTGAATCGGACAGTGTACATTCTTAACATAGACTTCTTTCAAGAATCAGTCTACATGTATCCGTTTACAAAACACATCGTACAATAACTCATATATATAATTAAATAACTAACCATCTAATTTCTTTAATTTTAACCCTTCTTCTAACTGCTATCTAAAAATCAAATTAAATTGTTCATTAGAAATATCATATGGTGTACATCAAAACTACCGGTTAGTTTTCATATAAGATATTGATACACGTTGTTTTGAATTATAAATAAGTGTAAGCCATTAAATAGATAACTTAGTCATCCTCGAGATATAAGTCCAAACTGCATTGATAGGGCAAGCAAAATAGTAGGCATTGATGAAGTTTCTCTCCGTACTAATGGTCTAAATAAAAGTTATACACATTTAAAGATTTTCATTAGAAAAGTGGGATGAAAGACTTCGGGTATCAGTGTTATATCAAGATATCCAGAACACACATATAGGTGAGACGTCTCATTGAGAAATGGCTTTTCTGTTTCATCAGTGCACACACGCGTCCTTCACATCGGTTTCATCTGTGCACGCATGCACATCCTTCACACGGTAGCAGATCAGGGAAAAAAAAGAATATAATAGAAAAGAATAGAATCGAAGAACGTTTCAATGGTTGGTTTACTTTTTTTTTTTTTTTACACACGCACGCTGGTGGAATTTCACCACCTATGGGTACTCGAACCCTTGACCGGGAGTTGAAACTCCTGAAAGCCTACCATCCGAGCAAGAGTAAGGGTTGGTTTACTTAAGTCCTTGTTCATCTACTCCGTTTTGGGGCGTGTTTAAACAAGTTTTGGAGAAGCTAATGTGTGGAGTGGATTTCTCAACACACAACACGCTAGACCCCACATGATCAAATAGCCCAGGGCAACGAGTCGAGTCAACGATGTACTAAATAAAAATTTTGTATTCCCTCTCTAAAATGGAAATATCCATTCTTGGTCCATGAGGATTCTTTCTTAAATGCTGGAGAAGATTTCTCCTATAAATCAAACCATTCAGGCTTATCTCTGTTGTGGATCAAGATTCACATGGATTTTGATTCCACCGCCTAAAGTCATCTCTACTGTTGATGTAAAAATTTGAGCTCTACTCTCCCGAGTCCCTCATCTGCAATAACACAAAAGACACAGGGGTCCTGGCTCAAGCCGAGGAACCTCCGATGCTTAAGTCAGTAAGGATCTAAGAAAAGGGTTTGTTTTTGTTAGGGTTTCTGTTGCGTACCTTTCGCCCTTGGAGTCTCTCCTGTTTATAGGAGAAGGAGGATCCTGCCGTACCGGGATTCTTTCCCCTTATCTTCGGAGATTTGATCCTTTTGACAGATTTCACCTGATCCCGAGATCCTTGGGATCAGACACCTGTACTTCTGGATTTTCAGGACGGTATTTGATTTCATACCATCTTTTCTTGGCTCGGCTCGGCCGTTGACTCTGGAAAAGTCTCGGCTGGCTTAGGAGAATAAGTTTTTTGCCTTCTTACGGGCGAAAGAGTCTCGGTTTTTATCCGTCATCCTTCCTTACTCCGTAGCCGACGCAACCAACTTACCGAGTCAGTTTCTCATTGTCAGTCGGACGACTTATAATTTATTTGGCCTTAATCGGTTTATACTGACGTTGCTAACTTGTCGACTGAGTCAACTTATCAAGCCTCTGGCTTCGTATCTCGAACTTAGCTGATTTCTCCGAAGACCGAGAAAATAAGGGAGTAGAGTCGGTTCGATCCATACCCGAGTCTTCAGACTTGGCATATTTTTCCCCAACAGTAAGCCCCCTTACTCCTTGTGTCTCTTGCAGCACTAAAGAGTAACAATTTTTAGGTCAATCTGGAACGGAAGCCGAGGTTATGATAAGACAATTAGTGCTCTTTGGGTCGTCCTTAACTCGCGACGGTTCGCTTCCCGAGGTCGCACGGGCGGTTAACTGCCAAGTTGTTATTCCCCCGAATGGACGTCGGACGTGTGGCGATGGCATTACCGCGGTCAGTCGGCGTGCGCCAGGTGTTGAGCGAGGGAGTCGAGGCAGGTGTCATCTCGTCTGCCCATTAAATGATCTTGCCACGTGGCATGGCTATAAAGGAGGGCGGGAGAAGCGTGTGAATTTTAGTTTCATCATTCTCTCTTCTCCCGCTCTTCTCGTTTTCCCCTTTTCTTCTTCTTCCCTTCCTCCGCGGCCTATCACTAGGCCTTCATTCGTGTCATTTTCTTCTCCGTCATCTTCTTTTGCATCCCTTGCTGCCTTCTCTGGTGAGTTTTTCCCTCCCTCTCTATCAACATTAATGGCTGCGCATGGCTCTCAGAGCCCCCGGGAGGGAACTTCCGGTGAGGAGGGTGATTCGCAACGTTTCTGGAATGTTGCGGAGCCACCCTCTTTACTGACGGAGATTGTCGTTGATGCGGACGCTACTTTCCGATTCGTTAGGAGGGCCGCTGAATCACCGGCGGAGCGTCCTGCTTTGACCGGTGCTTCTACTCTGGTCGATCCTTCTAGTGGCGGATCATCTCTGGTGACCCACCCAAGGAGACCAAATCCTACGTTGGATGCGCTAAAGGAGGAAGAGGAGGAAGAGGAAACACGGATCGCCAAGGGAGCCTTTATGTCGGCCCCTGTGACTCGATCGGCGCAGGCTTCTGAGTCAGCTTAAGTTTCTGAATCGTCTTCCGAGGGAGAGGGGGCCGAGGATGATCTAAGCGGTCCCATTGCATCAGTTTTAACTGAGTTTGACCTGAACCGAATCCGAGACGGATACCATGTCTCGAACTCGGTTATAATTCAGCTTCCTCGTCCGGACGAATTGCCTGATCACCCCCCTGTTGGGATGGTTACAACTTTTTAGGTCTCGATGCAATGTGGTTTACGTCTGCCTCTCCAGCCCATTGCTCGAGATTTCTTGTCTCGTGTCAAGCTTGCTCCTGGCCAAATAGTCCCAAATGGGTGGAGGAATTTGTTCGGGTGTGCAGTGCTATGGGCTAAGTTGGAACAGCCCCCACTGACAATCGATGAATTCCTCTACTTATACCAAGTAAAACTGACTTCAAATTTTCCCGGCTTTTACTTTTTGAGTGCATGGCGGGGCAAGAGTGGCTCTCTTATAACCGACCCGCCGACTTCCAACAAACACTGGAAGGAAAGATGGTTTTGAGCGTGTGGACGTTGGGAGTCGGCTGATCCTTGGCCCTTCGAGTCTCGAGTCTCCCGATCGTTTCGTAAAGCAGGTGACTTGGCTTTATACCTTTTGTTTCTTCGCGTTGTGATGCTCTGAATCTGATCTTATGGTGCCTTGTAGATATCCCGAAGAAAAGGGGGAAGCTCGGATCCAGTGACCTAACTCGGGTCAGGGATTTGAAAACGCTAAGTGCGGAGGATCGGTCTTGGAAGTCGTTGCTGCAACCAGAGCATCTACACCTAGCGGGTTTAGAATCGTTCGTATCAGGTAACCCCTGTTATGTTGTCATGTTCTCTCGGCACTTTGTCTAACTCGCCTTTGTTCCTCCTTTCAGATCTACCCGAGGCTCGACCTTTTCTTAAGCAGGCTTCCACAGACATGGACGAGTCTCGACCTTCCCTCAAATCAATCTCAAAGGTTAAGGCTCCTCCAAGGTCGGTCCTTCTATCAGGTACTCGGCCTTCGACACAACCGAAGACGGGTTCGAAGGCCCAAGAGCCAGCTGTCTCATCTACCTCTGTTCTGGCTGCTCCGTCCGTAGTTGTGCTTTTCGACCCTGATGAGAGGGCGGAAGAGGTGAACGTTACGCCTCCCTTGACTCGGTCGGCTTCTGAGCTGAAATCCATAGCAGAGGAGGTTCCGAGGCAAAGAGAGGAGCCGAGTGGTGAATCTTCGAGAGAGAAGATGGCTCAACAGGAGTCGTCGTCCTTTCAAAAGGTTATATCGGGGATGATCCCTTGGGCCATCGCTCACGGGAGCGAAAAAGACTTCACCAACTTTTACAATGCCCCCACGCTTTGGTCATACGGCGAGGTTACTCTTCGAGGTAATATCCATTCTTTTTGTCTTTTCATGACTCTAACTTCAGGCTCTAATTACAACTTGTTGTTTCTCGTTTGTAGTTGGCCCCCTGCATAGTTAAGGCTTGCTCGGAGTTGTCTGCGACTCAGAAGCTTGCGGCTGAGGCAGAGACGGCTAAGAAACTTGCGGCCGAGGCAGAGGGACGCCGCAAGATTGCCGAGGGTCGGATCGGCATTATGACTAGTGACTTGTTACTTTCCAGGAAGGCTGTCGAGAATGCAGAGATAGCTCTTCAAGGTGCTAAGGCTGAGAGTGCTCGTTTGGTGTCTCTCCTAGTGAAGGCCGTGGAAGAGAAGCGACATCTTCGTCATACCTATAGTGCTTGTGAGAGCACTTTAGCTCGGACCAGAACCGACGCCGCGGCACTTATCCAAAAGGCTCAGGTGGAGGCCAATCGAGCCAAAGAGGCTCAGGACCGGGCCGTGGACGTCTTTCTCGAGTCCTCGGAGTTCGAGGAAGAGAGAGATTTCCTTTATCAAGGTAGGTACAAGGCCTGCAATCTGGAGATGTGGACCGCCTTCCCCGACCTTGATCTCTCTTCATTTGGGGCTGTTAGTCCAGAGGCCGAGAACACCGGGGATGGTCGTGCCGATGCCACTGCTGATGAAGAAGTTCCCACTGCTTCTGCCTCTGGCCACGAGGCTGATCCCTCTAGGACTTCTTCGGGAGTACCCCCGACCGAGGGATAGTAGTGGTGTTTCATTTTTGGCACTCACACCAGCGTAGTGTCGACCGAGTTTGAGCTTTTTTTGGTACCATCATTAGCTTCTCAGGCTGACTTTTATCCCAGGCCGGTTTAAGAGCACCTATAACCGAGAGAGATCATCTCCTTTGCCAGAACTAACCATGTGCTCCTTTAATATAGTCGAAGTAGAGTCTGATCTAACCCGATGTAAAACACTCAGAAATCATGAATGGAAAGTCTCAGTTTTATTGCCTCGACTCCGTTTACATGTCTATTTTTTTTTATATTGTCGACTTAAGGGTACTAGATTTTGAGATGCTGGGCGTTCCAGGGGTGAGGCAGTAGCTGCCCATTCAGGTTTTCCAACCGATACGCTCCCAGTCGAATGGTACTCAAGACGACATGGGGTCCTTCCCAATTGGGTCCCAGTGTACTCGCACCAACTTCTTTTGTATTTAGGAACGTTTTCCGGAGGACCATATCCCTGGCACGGAATCGTCTGACTTTAACTCGGGCGTTATAGAACCGAGCTACTCGTCTTTGCCGAGCCATCACTTGTAGCCGAGCTTCTTCCCTTTTCTCTTCCACTAAGTCGAGCCCAAGCGATAGGAGTTCTTCATTTTCTTGTTCGCTGAATGAATTAACTCGGGCCGAATGTATCTCGATCTCAACTGGGGCAACTGCCTCCGAGCCATAACAAAGGGAGAAGGGAGTTTCTCCCGTGGCAGTCCGAGCTGTGGTTCGGTAGGCCCATAATATATTTGGGAGTTCTTCAGCCCATACTCCTTTAGTTCGATCGAGCCTCCTTCGGAGATATTGCTTGATAATCTTGTTAACGGCCTTGACCTGTCCATTCGTTTAAGGATGATGAGGTGAAGCGTACACGTTTCGGATCCCGAGGTTACTGCACATTTCGCGGAACTGTCTGTTGTCGAACTGCCTTCCGTTATCGGTGATAATAGTTCGCGGTATCCCGAATCGACATACGATGTTTTTCCAAACAAAGCTTGTAATATTCTGTTCGGTTATCTTTGCCAATGGCTCAGCTTCGGCCCATTTCGTTAAATAGTCCACCGCAACTACGACAAACTTGGCCTGAGCCTTTCCCAAAGGGAATGGTCCGATGATGTCGATCCCCCATTGCACAAAAGGCCAAGGACCAGTCATTGGGGTCAAGTCCTCGGGGGGCTACCTCGGGACTGCTGCGAATCGCTGACACTTGTCGTACCTTTGGACAAACTTCTTAGCATCATGTTGTATGGTCGGCCAATAATATCCCTGCCGCAGGACTTTGTGGGCGAGTGAACGTCCTCCCAAGTGGTTTCCACATATTCCTTCGTGTACCTCTCGTAATACGTAATCGACTTCATGGGAATTCAAACATCGTAATAAGGGAGCGTAGAAACCTTTCTTGTACAGTACCCCGTTTAGAATAGTGTATCGTGATGCTAGGATCTTTAGCCGCCGAGCCTCGGTGCGATCTTCAGGTAGCTTCCCCTCGTTGAGATAATAGATGATAGGGTCGAACCAGGTCGGTTCCAACTCACTAGCATGTATAGTCGAGTTGATCGGTTCAGTAATACTCGGCTTAGCGACGTATTCGATCGGCACCGATCTGGGTTTGTCATCTTCGTTGACTGAGGCGAGTTTTGCCAACAAATCGGCTTTGGCATTCTCAGTTCTGGGGATCCGAATTACTTTGCATTGTCGAAATTCGCCGATTAATTCTTTGGCTTTCTCCATGTAAGCCTTCAGTTGTTCTTTCTGTGTTTGGTAAATACCGGTGACCTGGTTGACCACAAGCTGCGAATCACTAAATACATTGAGATGAGTTACGCCTAGACTCGCGGCGAGTCGAAGGCTAAGTAACAAGGCTTCATATTCTGTTGTGTTGTTCGACGCTTGGAATCCAAGTCGTAAGGCATATTGCATTTAGATTTGATCAGGAGTTTCTAATACTACCCCAGCCCCGCTTGCCTTAGAATTGGAAGAGCCGTCGACGAATAATTTTCAGGGGGTAAAGCCGGGTGAGGGGTCGAGAGAAGAGGATGCCGCTGCCCCGATAATACCGTCAGACTCAGACATTTTGTCGATCTGTGGAGTTACCTCGACAATGAAGTCGGCCACGGTTTATCCTTTAATGGTTGTCCTCGGCCTGTACTGTATATCAAACTCGCTCAATTCAATAGCCCACTTTGTAAGTCGGCCAGAGGCCTCTAGTTTCTGAAGGATCTGACGCAACGGTAGGTCGGTCATGACGACAATTGTGTGAGCTTGAAAGTATGGTCGGAGTCGTCACGAGGATACTACCAAGACCAAGGCTACCTTTTCAAGG
The DNA here is from genome assembly GCA_021015155.1 of Magnolia officinalis. Taxonomy (NCBI): domain Eukaryota; kingdom Viridiplantae; phylum Streptophyta; class Magnoliopsida; order Magnoliales; family Magnoliaceae; genus Magnolia; species Magnolia officinalis. Next base: position 22,651 of record JAJHSJ010002404.1, read on the forward strand.
GGAGGATACCTCGTCTCTGCCAGCAGTAATGCTTTGCTGACATAGTATACTGGTAATTGCTTTCTATCACATTCTCGTATGAGGGCCGAGCTAATTGCTGCGTCGGATACAGCCAGATATAATAATAAAACTTCCCCCGACTTATGTTTGGATAACAGGGATGGAAACCCAAGGTAAGACTTCAATTGCTGGAACGCTGCTTCACACTCTTCCGTCCATTCCATCGACTATCGTCCCTTCAATTGTTTGAAGAACGGGAGACATTTATCGGTGGCTCGAGACAGGAAACGGTTGGGTGTGGCTACTCACCCGGTTAGCCTTTGTATGTCTTTAATTGTCATGGGAGACTCCATGTCGAGTAGAGCCCTGATTTTCTCATGATTCGCTTCGATTCCTCGTTGACTAACAAGGAACCCGAGAAATTTTCCCGAGCTTACACCGAAAGCACATTTACTCGGATTTAACTTCATTTTGTATTTGCGCAGGGTTAAGAACATCTCTTCTAAGTCTGATATATGGTCGGTCGCGTGTACGCTTTTGACGAGCATATCGTCTATATATACTTCCATGGTTCGACCGATCTGTCGGGCGAACATTTTGTTCACCAACCTTTAATACGTCGCTCCAGCGTTTTTCAAACCAAATGGCATCACTCGGTAACAATAAATACCTTTGTCAGTGACAAAGGTAGTCTTAGATTTATCGGATTAATGCATTATAATTTGATTATACCCAGAGTAAGCATCCATAAAGCTAAGTAATTCATGTCCTGCGGTACTATCTACCAACTGATCAATCCGGGGAAGAGGGAAGCTATCCTTGGGGCAGGCTTTATTCAGATCTGTATAATCAATACAGAGACGTCACTTCCCGTTGGCCTTTTTTACGAGCACGACATTGACTATCCATTACAGATAATATATCTCTTCTATGAATTTAGCCCTGAGGAGTTTGCCGACTTCCTCTTCATTGATAGCGTACCTTTCGGGGCCGAGAGGACGTCTTTTTTGCCGAATTGGCCGATAGGTCGGATCAATGTTGAGTCGATGGGTCATGACCGAAGGATCGATTCCAAGCATATCTTCGTGGCTCCATGCGAATACATCGGCATATCGTCGAAGCAAGGCGATCAAATTGTCTTTGAGAGATGGCTTCAGGGATGAGCCAATTTGTACTACCTTCGAATCCTTAGTCTTGGCCAAGGGTACCGATATAAGATCTTCCATCAGTTACCCTCGTTCATGAGATCCGATCCTAGGATCTAGTGATTCAATCACTGAAATTTCAACCAGAACCTTTATTGCAGTGGCATAGCAGCGTCTAGCATCTTGCTAATCTCCTTTCGTGATTCCTACTCCCGACTCAGTCGGGAATTTCATGGAAATATGGTATGTAGATACCACCACTTGAAAAAGGTTTAAAGTAGGTTGACCGAGTATAGCGTTGTAAACAGAGGCTTGGTTAACGATCAGAAAATCTACCATTACAGTCGTCTGATGCAGGGGGTTTCCGGTAGTGAGCGGTAGTGAAGCAATCCCTTCTGGGAGTATCTGTCTGCCCGAGAATCCAATCAACGGTGTTCGAACTAGACGTAATGCTGATCGTTCAATCCCCATTTTGTCGAACGCCTGAGTGAACAACACATCCGCAGACGAGCCAGTGTCTACGAGTATACGGAACACTTTTCTATTAGCGATGGTAAGAGTGATGACCAGCGCATCATCATGGGGATGATGGATGCCTCGAGCGTCGTCTTCGGTGAACGAGATGCAATACTTTTCTCGTTTCTTTTCTTTTGGGGGCCGATACAGTAGGAGGATCTCGAATTCGGGCTGACTAATGCTTCTGGCGTGATTTTTCCGTGCATTATTAGAATCGCCCCCACCTCGATGACCACCGAGACGATCGTTTGGATTTCTTCCGTGATTCGGTTTTCGCTTGGGCGTGCTTCCGCGGACACGATTTTTTCTACATGCTCCCCGAGTCGGCCTTCCCTGATGAGTCGTTTGATTTCTTCTTTTAAGTGATAACAGTCACTCGTATTGTGCCCGTGATCGTGATGATAGTGGCAGTACTTATCTTTACTCCGCCGGTTGGGATTGCCCCGCAGTTTATTAGGCCAGTTGACGAAACATTCACTTTTGATTTCCATTAACACTTGTTCCTGAGTTTTATTCAAGGGAGTGTATGTGGAAAACCTTCGGTCGGGTTGGTTTTTTGACTTTTGATCATCGTGTACTCGATCATCCTTACGCTTTTTCCCTTCAACCGGGTCTGTTCCCTTTTTAACCGACTCTTTGGCCTAGGATTTTGCGTTCTGGGCGATCTCGCATAGGAGTCGCGTTTCTTCGGCATCTGCGTATTTGTCCGACCGAGCCATAAACTCGGTCAGGGTCTCCGGCGGATTCTTGTCCAGAGATGTTAGAAATGGCTTGTCTCTGACTCCTTGCATGAGCGCGTTGAGTGTTGTTTCTTCCGAGTGTTTTTGAACCTGAAGAGATTCAAAGTTGAAACGTCTGATATAGATCTTCAGCAGCTCTCCTGTCTCTGGACTATGTTATTCAGATGCACCGACGGCTTTAGTTTCTTCTTCCCACCAATGAAATTGGTGAGGAAACTGTCGCTGAGTTCGACAAATGAGCCGATGGATCTCAGTTTTAGTTGTTTAAACCAAAGCCGATCCACGTCGGTTAATGTGAGAGAAAAGACTCGGCACATGACTGCATCCAAGGCATCGTGCAACTCCATATAAGTTTTGAAGCACGATGTGCTCAGTTGGGTCTGTTTTCTCGGTGAAGGGGACGATTTGCGGTAAGCGAAATCTTTCAGGTAACCGAGCCCGCATCACTTCATCTATAAAAGGAGACGCTTTAGCCTCGAGTCGAGCTGGATACGTATTCCAACCCTGTTTCATATCTGTCATCTCTTTCGCCATCTCCTCCCGAATATCTTTCTTGAAGTCCTGGATGTCCGCTTTCCAGGGCTCTACGCTTTCCGCCGTTTCCTCAGTGGGAGGCCGACTACGTCTGCTTTGATCTATTCTGTGCCTTAGATCAGAGGGCGGCAGTGCGGCTGTAACCGAACGGGCAGGTACTGGTTCAGTCGGACGCTGGTGTTAACTCAGTTGATGGGACGCTCGCGGAGCTGCGGGCTGAGCAACAGGTAGAGGGTTGGAAGCAGGTGGGAGAACACGCGATGTTTGTCCTTGTTGATGCGGTAGCACCTGCTGGTTGTACATCTGTTCCAACATTTTTTTATGACGTTCATATCGGATCGGATCTCTTGAACCTCCTGACTCAACTATGCGTTCCCCCGGTTCTGTTGGTTATTAGATACGGCTGGGGCCACCGGCAGCGCAGCTGGAGGGACCATTGGTGGAGCTCCTAATGCTGCACTAATGGCGGCCTCGTTTGCATCATTCTGATCTGTTCTTCTAGTTGTCACCATTAGAACTTGTCTTACTGCTCTTTTGATAGAATATGAAAAATGGTTTTTTGTCCGTTTTCCACAAACAGCGCCAAACTGTTGATGCAAAAATCTGACATCTACTCTCCCGAGTCCCTCACCTGCAATAACACGAAAGACGCAAGGGTCCTGGCTCAAGCCGAGGAACCTCCGATGCTTAAGTCAGTAAGAATCTAGGAAAAGGGTTTGTTTTTGTTAGGGTTTCTATTACGTACCTTCCACCCTTGGAGTCTCTCCTGTTTATAGGAGAAGGAGGATCCCGCCGTACCGGGATTCTTTCCCCTTATCTTCGGAGATTTGATCCTTTTGACAGATTTCACCCGATCCCGAGATCCTTAGGATCAGACACTTGTACTTCTGGATTTTTGGGACGGTATTTGATTTCACACCATCTTTCTTTGGCTCGGCTCGGTCGTTTCTGACTTTGGAAAAGTCTTGGCTGGCTTAGGAAAATAAGCTTTTTGCCTTCTTATGGGCGGAAAAGTCTCGATTTTTATCCGTCATCCTTCCTTACTCCGTAGCCGACGCAACCAACTTACCGAGTCGGTTTCTCATTGTCAGTCAAACGACTTATATCTTATTTGGCCTTAATCGGTTTATACTGACGTTGCTAACTCGTCGACTGAGTCAACTTATCAAGCTTCTGGCTTCATATCTCGGACTTAGCTGCTTTCTCCGAAGACCGAGAAAATAAGGGAGTAGAGTCGATTCGATCCATACCCAAGTCTTCGGACTTGGCATATTTTTTCCCCAACATCTACCATTGAAACAAATGGTCTCTAGGCTTCTTCTAGAGCATCTAAATCATTCACTAGAATCAGTTCGATGAGATTTATGACCTGCACAAAACTGCCGCATTAACGGTGCTTCTCTGCTCCATCAAACTACTCCAGTCATTGATCTTGAATTATTCTGATCGACTACCAAGTCTAATCGGGTCATTGGGTAGCCCGCTTGAATTAGGTCATTTGAAATATTGCAAATTGAATTTTGAACTTCTAAATTGAAATGAGAGAGAAACGACAAACCTCTCTATATCCCTCTTTTATCTCTTATCCTTCGTATCTCTCAAACAACCAACCCCATTACTCTTCTTAAGAAAGGATGCAAGAGCTTCCGTAATTAGAGAACCTTAGGATCACTTTGCCATTTTTCTCTCATCAGGTTAGCCTCTGTTACATTTGTTTTATTTTATTATTGCAGTTTAGTTAATTGCTATCTGATCAACACAATGGACGGTTCGGATTTGATCATCTCACTGATCTTAACATAAAACCCTCTTTTGATAGGAAGTTATAAAGGATCATTGGGATGTGGCAGATTTGATCTGAATGGATCACGAGATTGCTGAGGCCGATATACATTAGAGCCCCAAATCTCATATTAATCTCACCATCTGATGAGTCACCATGATCAGGAGAATTTATAGATGTTGATTTGTATAATATATTGATCCCATAATGGTCATCTGATGCAACGGGTCCAATCCAGGCCAGCCATATTCATCTTGGGATTGAAGTAAATTGACACCTAAAAAATGGTTTGGATCTGATTGATTGGTGGGTCACGTGGATTAAAAGATGAATTATTGGTTCAATATATAATATGAAGAATCCAAACTATTGGATGGTACAGATCTAAACAGCCATTGGAATCCCATAAACTGACCTTTTAGAAGCCAATGGATGGCTCGGATCTAATTCAAAGAAGTAAGCAACCTTTGAATATAAGAATAAAGAATGAGACAGAGCTTTTACACCATTTGTTGATCAATCGAAAGGGCAATTTGATCGATCCAAGGTGGTCCAAAAATATCCAGTAACCAAAGTCTGAAATTTGAAACGAGATCAACCGATCGACAAGTTAGTTTGATTGGTCGAACAAGCATTTTCGATCGATAGAATGAGACAAAATGTATCCAGAGAGTTGTGTTGGAAATTCGAATTAATTTCTATGAATGAAAATGGATTTCGATCGAATCTCGATCGATTGATCGACAATTCGTAGAATTTTTTTGTTTGAATTAGAAATCTAATATTTTAATTATACCATGTGAAGTAATTATAATCCTGGATCATCTTGAGACAATGGAATGGTCAAAGCACTTTGGTTAATCAAATGGATCACACGTTGAAAGATAACTATCTATGTGTTGTGGGTGAGGTTTAAGAGGATTCAAAGATGACAGTTGGATTCTCCGTGTGGGCAGCCTTGAATTAGGATTTGATCAATTAAAGGTAAATTAATCATATAGGTCCGATGTAAATAATGAGCTAATTGACCTATGTAATTAAGCAGTTGTCAATTAATGGGATATGGGATGACACTGCAAAATTCACATCATCAAAATATGGGTGAGTGATCCCAACATGTTTCCTATCTGTTGTGATTAAAGTATTCATTTGATTGTCGTGTTCACTGTATTTACTCGTAAAATTATTTTGATGAATCTATCGATATTAAAATGCCATTACTTAAACATTATATATGCCATATGTGATAAATTATTAATATGATAGATCAATCATTTCCATTCATGCATGTCATGCATAGTGTTCCTACGTTGTTTAACTTGGGGATCAAAGTACTTACAATATCGGGTGACCTATGAAATTATCCATGGATGCCCACAATATGTGTAAGCATAGTAAGATGCAATATGTGTAAGCATAGTAAGATGGTAGAAGCCTATCCTAGAAGGAGAGATATTGGTTGATGGAATTCAACTCAAGCAAGCGGACTGATCAACCCACTTGATGCATTCACGTATCATGCATTCCATAACATTTGTGCATTTCTTACTTTATTTATGATGTGCATAAAACATGATGGGTGCACTCATTGGGCCTGGCTAGCTAACATTATATTCATGGAAAAATTGTACAGATTTTGTAAAAATGACACAACTGTTGAATTTTCAGGACAAGAGGCTGAACTAGTGGATGATTCAAAAGGACAGTGGATCTATCTTAAGGAAGATTAGTTGAATGCATTGGACAAATAGCATGTTGAAATGAAATTAGTTTTAGATTTTCTTTTTATTTAATCATGCTTGAAGGTTCATTTATTGTTTAAAAGTTGGAGTCGTGGATGTTTTAAAGTGTTTTATTAATTATCGAGTTGATAGATTTGGAAATGGTTTCATAAGGTTTCAAATAAGTGGACTTAATGAAATAATTAAAAATTTTTCTACTATTAAAGACATGAGAGTGAGTGTTTTGTGAATACCCGTAATGATTGTCGGTTGATAAGTGCGGATGGTGGATGTTAATGAGAATCTAGATTATCAATGGTACTATGCTTCTAATCAAACCACACGACTCCCTGATTTAAGTACATTCTGTATATGAGTCATATATCGTGATTTGAGTTTGAGGGTGCACACTTTGTATCCGAATTTAAGGGCATGACATAGCTCCTTTTACAAATCTTGCTCTCTATTTACGTCCTTAATGAGGATAGTAACCCAAGAAGCGGATTGGCTGATGTATCACACACCAGCAACCTAGCTGGTGCGGGTATGTGCGTGCGAAGATGAGCAGCGATGCTCCTCGAGCTCCGAGTTGTACGATTGATCCAAATGAGATCAAAGTTATATGGCCGCACAATGATTTATTTAATATATCTATACCGTTCATCCATTTGGCGAGATCATTTTAGATCTCGATCTCAAAACTCGGTAATTTCCAAGGATCAAGTGAACAATGATTTTCAACGTTAAAATATTTGTATGGCCCAACGTAATTCCATCCAATGAGTTCATAAGGCGACAAAGACCTGTACCAAGAAAAAACCAAATATCATATTGATCCAAAATTCCAATAACCCCAAAAGGATTTTCAATGGCAGGCGTTCAATCCTCCACCGCTTTTACAGTGTGGCCTACTTGATTTTTGGATGTCTTAATTTTAGGCTCAAGCTTTACAACGAGCTCACCAAGGGGACGGACGGTTACATCATGATGGGACCCATAGGACATGACGACAACACACCAGCCACATCGGCGGTGCGTGGTACACCTGCCAATTCGCTTCTCATGGGAAGCGGATTGCGTACTGAGTAACTCAGTACCCTTAGTGTACTGAGTAAACCTTGTGGGGTCCACGGTTATTTTATCCACTCCGTTAATACATTTTAACAGATAGTTTTAAGTTTTAAATGGAAGCATATACAAACCTCATGTGGACCACACCATGGGAAACAGTGTGATTGAACCTCTACCATTGAAAAATTCATAGAGGCCACAGAAGTTTTGGATCAAGCTGATGTTTATGTTTTCTCTTTATCCATGTCTTTGTGATCTTAATAACAGGTTGGATGACAAATAAACATTACTGTAGGTCCCAGGAAGGTTTCAACGGTCGAAATCATTATTCCACACTGTTTATGTGATATGGTCCTCTTAAGCTTTGGATTTACTTAAAATTTTGGATCAACTCTAAAATTAGCGAGAAAAATGGATGGACGGTGTGGATAAACCACATACATTTACGGTGGGCCAAACTGAGTTTACTCAGTGCGATAAAAGCGTACTGAGTAACTCAGTACGCAATCCGATTTCCTTCTCCTGACCCAATACGCAACAGGGGCGGTTTAAGTACCATCCCCACATGTTCTGAGCTCGGAACAGGCGGAGGACGCGCTGGCCACTGAGATATATTACTTTTATACGCACCGTCCATCCATTTTTCATACCATTTTAAAACGCTGTACCAAAAATAAGGAATATCAAAGGTTCAAGTGGACCACACCACAGGAATTAGCAGTAGAGGTGGGCATCGGTCCTGTTCGGATCGGATCCGGGCCAACCCGATCAGAACCGAAATACCACTGGGCTTACCCAAATCCGAACAGATCCGTTACCGGATCTGCACCACTTGAATCGGACAGATCCGAAAGATGGATTGGCTGATCCGATCAGTGCCCGACTCGGCTTTCCGAATGGGATAGGTTCCGATCGGTCTAGATGTAAGTTATCAAGTATCAACTGTGTATTATTGGAGTGGTTGTGTATCAAGCGTCATACAAAGCCAGAGTACCATACAGAAAGGGTATAAAGGCAATTTTACTTTTCAATCTCTCTGTCTCTCTCTCTCTCCTCCTTTCCTGGTCTTTTTCTTTTCTTTCTACCCCAAATGGAGCTCACGAATCGTCAGTCGATCGGACTCCATCGGTACGATACGACTCTCTCTCTCTCTCTCTCTCTCTCTCTCTCTCTCTCTCTCTCTCTCTCTCTCAATTGTAATGGTGCGGAAGCACTCATCCTTTAAAAAAAAAAAAATTTACTTTTTCAACTTAGTCTCTAATCCAGGTCATTTGGGTGCGAGAGATTGATGGTTGAAATGATTTTTATTTTTATTTTTTTGATATTTTTTTTGGATCGGATCCAATCGGATCGGATCTGGTCGGATTAGGCCTAATCCGAATTCGAGCCGAAAAGAATTCGGATCTGGATGGTGCTACCCGATCAGCACCGATCCAGACCGTCGGTTCTGTTCTGATCGAGTAGGATCGGGTCTGATCGGGTCGGATCCATCGGATCGAGTCTATTTTGCCCACCTCTAATTAGCAGTGCTACGGATGCCCATTTTCAGAAATGGCAAAATGGTGAAAACCTACCCTCCAAAAGCTAAAGCATAGGACATAAAAATCATCCCATCCCGCCGTTAAAGAAATGTGATATATATATAATATATATATATATATATATATATTATATATATATGTGAGAAAAGGTACTATACGCTCGACCTCATGATAAGCTCCCGTGAGGCGAGCTGTGTGGGCCCCACCATGATGCGTTTTGACCATCAACACACACGTGCATTTGATGGGTCCCCTTTAAATTATGGGATACCCCAAAAATCAGCCGTATACGGAACTCAGGTGGGCCATACCATCTAAAATTATGTAAAGACACCGTTAAAACATATAAAAGCACTTGGTGGGGCCCACCTGAGTTTTGCATGCGCCTGAAACTTGGTCTGCACCCTCATTCAAGTGGGACACACATAATGGATGGGCTGGATTTGCAAACCACATGTCGGTGGGCCCTCAAAATTGGTTATGAATGTTTTAATGTTGCAATGTGCACAGCCCCTCTCCACTTTTGTATGTGGTGTGGCCCACACAAGTCACGGATTGACTTGATTTTTGAGACCTAGGCACACGATGGAATGGTGCATCTGACTGATGGGGTAGATGTTCGAAACGCATCACGTGGGGCCCACACAGCTTGACCTCGTGGGACGTTAAAATCAACTCGAGCGCATATACCTTTTCCATATATATATATATATATATATATATATATATAGAGATAGATAGCTAGCACCCTAAGCCCTAGCCTACGAAGCACCTCACGAGCACCTTTACACACGTGTCATAGGAGTCGAATCCGAACGGTCCATAATATGAGGAATCTCATGAAACCCCTGGGGTGAATTTTCACCCTGATCTAAGATTCTGCTGGGCCATAGCAAAGAGAAATGCAAATTAATGGAAGAAACTGTTTGCATTTTTTATGGTGAAGTTTTGGTTCAAAGTAAAAACTGGTACCAGGTGGTTTAATGAGGCTCTACTTCATGTGGACCGTTCAGATTTTTAAGACTCATCACGTATGATGAGTTCTCAAAAAAGTTCGTAGATAGTCAGTACGAACTGGTTCGCAGGTGAGCGTTTCCATGTGTGTGTGTGTGTGTGTGTATAATTCCATGAGGTCGAGCTATGTGGGCCCCACCGTGATGCGTTTCGAACATCTACCCCATCAGTCAGTTGCACCATTCCATCGTGGGCCTAGATCTCATAAATCAAGACAATCCATGACTTTTGTAGGCCACACCACATACAGAATGGGAGAGGGACCGTGCACCATTAAAACATTCATAGGACGTTTTTTGGGCCCACTGAGATGTGGTTTGCAAATCCAGCCCATCCATTATGTGTGTCCCACTTGGATGAGGGTTCAGACCAAGTTTCAGCAGCATTTAAAACTCAGGTGGGCCCCACTAAGTGCTTTTATATGTTTTTGGCATGTCTTCACATGATTTTAGATGGTATGGCCCCCTGAGTTTCGTATATGGCTGATTTTTGGGATATCCCATAATTTAAAGGGGACCCATCAAATCACGGTGTTGATGGTCGAATTGCATCACGGTGGGGCCCACACAGCTCAACCTCACGGGACGTTAAAATCAGCTAGATCGCATTGTACCTTTTCCCACACACACAACCACACACACACACACACACACACACACACACACACACACACACATATATATATATATATATATATATATACACACGCACGGAAACGTTCACCTGCGAATTAGTTCGTACTTACTACATACGAACTTTTTTGAGAACCCATCATACGTAATGTGGATCCAAAATCTGAACCGTTCATGTGAAGCAGCACCTCGTGAAACCCCCCAGGACCAAGTTTTACTTTGATCTAAAACTTTGATGGGCCATGAAAATAAAAACAGTTTCCTCCCTTGATTTGCATTTATCTTTGCTATAGCCCACCAGAATTTTAGATCAGGGTGAAAATTTGTCACATGAGGTTTTATGAGATTCCGCATCACATGGACCATTCAGATTAGACACTCATGACACGTGTGCAAAGGTGCACACGTGCATAGGTGCGCAAGGGAGCATGACCCATATTTATATATATATATAAAGAAGGGCTGCACAACGAAAAGTGAAAAAATGAAACGAGTGTTTTGTTCTTTTCCACCAACAACACTCAACAACATACATGTAAAGCCCTGTACATCGGGTTACATAACATGTGACCACAGCGCACAATAGTGAGTTAACAGTTAAAAAATTACTAGCCACTCCTTTGTTTCGATATGTTGGGGCTCACTTATATATCTCAAATTCTGTGTCAGAAAGAAAATAATGACTTTTACAATAACATATTCTATTTAGACAATGGAAGAGGCTACTTAATTTAAATTTTAGGCCCTTGGCTTAACATAAGATGACTTTGGGCCCTCGGCTTGACGTGAGATGACACACCTGCTACTCTTCTTGTATTTTATTTAAATATCATATTAGATACACCATGATCCGTAGCTCAAGTGGTAGACTGAGTGAAAGATACCTCGTTTCAACACTGAGGTCTTAGTATTGATTCTTAGTGAGGGTGGGTAACAGTGAAGTGTGAATGGATAGTGTTGTGTACTATCAAGCTAACAAAAAAATAAAAATAAATAAAATCATAGCAGAGCACTCAACAACACATGCATGTAAAGTCCTGTACATCCACATGACTGTGACATCATAGTACATAACATGTGTGGGAGATTTGAGATTTCGTAAGTTTGGAAATGATGCCTGGATTATTTTTCTACCCAAAATGTCTTCCAATTTTTCCAAGGTGATCATAGTACATAACATGTAAAGAAATGACTTTTTCCAAGGTGATCTAAAAATGCGGGTAGAAAAGGAAGAAAATGAAGGTAATGCTACATGTGCTGAATGCAAATGGTGTTGTGGCCCACTTATACATCTCAAATTCTGGGTCACAAAGAATTTAACGATTTTTCCCGAGGTGATATAAAAATGTGATTATAAAGGAAGAAAAGGGAGGTAAAGGAGTGTTGTGGCCCGCTTAATTACACATCTTAAACTCCGAGTCGCAAAGAAATTAATGATTTTTCTCAAAGTAATCTAAAAATGCAGCTAAAAATGAAGAAAAGGGAGGTAAAGGGGCTAAATGCAAGTGGTGTTGTGGCCCACTTACATATCTCAACTTCCGGGTCACAAAGAAATTAATGATTTTTTCTAAGGTGATCTAAAAATGCAGCTAGAAAGGAAGAAAAGGAAGGAAACGGGGTGTTTTTGTGGCCCACTTGCACATCTCAAATTCTGAGTCACAAAAAAATTAATGATTTTTCTCAAGGTAATCTAAAAAATGCAGGTAAAAATGAAGAAAATGGAGGTAAAGGGCTGAATGCAAGTAGTGTTGTGGCCCACTTATACATCTCAAATTCTGAGTCTCAAAGAAAATAATAAATTTTCCCAAGGTGATCTAAAAAATCGGCTAAAAAAGGAAGAAAATGGAGGTAAAGAGATGTTGTGGCCCACTTACACATCTCAAATTCCGAGTCATAAAGAAATTAATGATTTTTCTCAAGGTAACCTAATAATGAAGAAAAAGGAGGTGAAGGAGCTGAATGCAAGTAGTGTTGTGGCCCACTTAAACATCTCAAATTCCCAGTCACAAAGAATTTATTGACTTTCTCAAGGTGATCCAAAAATGCAGCCAAGAAGGAAGAAAATGGAGGTATTGCTGAAGAGGCTGAATGCAAGTGGTCCAATGTTAAAAATTTCAGTAGTTTTGACAAGTGGACGATAAAGAAATGGGGAGAATAATATATAACAAAGGACCATTAAGCGGACCAAAAAAATCTATGGTGAAGATCTTATAATCAGGAAGACTTCTTGTACATGGCCCGTATGTGGGGAGACCCACCAAGATTTTAAATCGTTGGATTGTGTTAGAGTATCTCATAAAAAAAATATGTTGTGGCCCACCTGAGGTGTGAAATTGATCATTTTGTTCAAGGAATGTAGAGATCACCACCTGATGGAAAGTACAGATCTCACACAAGTATCACACTGTGACACGTGTGGCGTGTGCATCTATAAGGCTTCCAAACGCGTGTGGAATTCAAGTTATTTGCCGTAGGACAAAACGTCTTCTCACGTGCCATCTTTTTTTCGTATCTTTTCTGTTTTCAACCTTTCAGATTTTAGTTTTATTTTTATTTCATTTCCAAGAGAAACACGAAGGATGATCTATTTTGTCTGTTCATTACTACGCAAAAACCAAATCCAATCCAATGGTCATAAAATTCATGATTGAATCTATCTTTTATTAGCAATCTTGTCCATCAATTTCGGCAAGCCATTGTATACAGATTCAATGGCTATAAATTTTAAGTAATTACCCACCCATTGGGGGTTCCATCAGATCAACGGTTTAGATCTATTGACCAAAGGCCCTAATGCAAAATCTGGTGCCTCAGGATATTACAGGTGTCCTGATTTCCTTGAATTTTTCTTATTTGATTTTCGTACCAAAGTGTCAATAGGTGTATTGTGGCAATAATTTTCATTCGGATCGTGTTTTAGTAAAATTTTAATATTTGAGTATTTTTTTTGTTTTATAATATTAATTTATTTTACAATAATAATTCTTCACAACGTGTAATTTTATTAAGTGCTTTTTAACTAATAAAATTAATAAAGTCCACGTGTACCATCATCACTCTTTTTCTAAGCCGTTTATTTCTGAATATGAGTGGACCCACTCGATATGTAGGTGAAGGCATCTAAACTGTGGGCCCCACCTGAAGAATAGCCCGATATCGTCAGTCAAGTGTCGTTAGGAGAGGCTATTCTATTCGTGCAAGACACGGCAGCTTTTTTTCTTTTTCTTGTTTAAACTCGCAGGCAGATCTATCAATTGCTAATAGAGCCCCAACGTGATGCATGTTTTTCTATTCCTGTCGTCCATTCATTTTGTCATTTTGTCGGCTTATTTTTGACACGGATTTCACTCCAAAGCCTTGGCATGAAGTTTCGTGAGATGGTAGCATATGTGGGGCCAACATGATGTTAGTGAGAAATGTTATAAAATATTGATTTTATAAATATATTTTAAAATAAAAAATAATATATAAAAAGTGTTTGAAAAATGTCTTTTTGTGGGTTTTGGGAATAGTCCCAAGTTGAAAAAAGAGGAGGAACTTTTATGGTTTATACGAAGAGTGTGGAGTATTATAATACTTATCCACATGGTACAAAGGAGAATATAATTTGCCCGCGTGCTCGGCACAAGCTCGGGCTCGGTGCGAGGCAGAGGTGGGCAAAATGGACCCGATCCGGCGGATCCGACCCGATCCGCCCCGATTCGAATAGAACCGATGGCCTGGATCGGTCAGGTTCGGGTAGGATTGGTCAAATCCGAACACTGATCGGATCGAATTCGGGTACGTAGCAAAACCGCCCGAACCGAACCAAAATCCGATCCGTTTGGATCCGATTCGATTTGATCCGGACCGCACCGATGTAGTAACTAGTAAAAAAAAAAAAAAAAAAAAAACCCACCCAACCCATCTCTCTCTCTCTCTCTCTCTCTCTCTCTCTCTCTCTCTCTCGCCACACAGAGAGATTCATCAGCAATTCCTTGATATCTCAAGACCCAAGTCAGGTACAAAACCCAACTTCAAATTCTCATCAAAGGCACGAATTTCTGTAAAAACTCTCTCAGGATCCTCTCTCCCAAGCTGTTGTAAACACCACAACGCTTCAAAATCCGATCTTTTCAGCTCTAAGAAAAGAACTTGAAAGATGGATAGATAGGTACCGGCGACACCCAGGTCCATAACTCAAATGGTAGACTGAGTAGAGATACCTTGTTTCAACACTTTGAGTCTTGGTATCTATCCCTAGTGGGGGTGGCTAACATGGAGTGTGTGCACTGACATGGGTGCATACTCACAAGCTAACCTAAAAAAAAAAAAAAAAAACGAAGGAGAAGAGAAGACATTTCCATATTAGTCTTTGAAAGTGTAAATACCAAAATGCTTTCTTAGAGTGCTTTGTGGACCCCACCATGATGTATGTGTTTCATCTATTCCGTTCATCCATTTTATAGATCATTTTAGGGCTTTATGTAAAAAAAAAATAATAGGAATATAAATCTCAGGTGGACCACACCACAGAAAACAATAATGATCGGATATCCATCATTATAATCCTCCTAAGGCCCACTGTACTGTTTATTCGACATCTAATCTGTTGATTAGGTCATAAGAACCCAGATGAAGGGAAACAATAAATATCAGTTTGATCAAAAACTTTTATAGCCTCTAAAATGTTTTTAATGGTCAACGTTCATTCAACACTGTTTCCTATAATGTGGTCCACTTGAGATTTCGATATAACTCACTTTTTTTTTCTAATAACCTAAAATGATCTATAAAAATAGATGGAGGGCGTGGATGAAACACATACATCATGGTGGGGTCCACAGAGCACCGACGAAGGGTGGCAAAGGAGTAGCCAGTCCGTTTCCACTTTCCAGTACGGCATTACAGCTATACTGGCGCCAGGAGCTCCTCGAGCTCTGAGTTGTACGTACGTTCCAAAGGAGATCAAAGTTATGTGGGCCCCACAGTGATGTATTTATTATATCTACACCGTTCATATATTGTTTTAGATCATTATAGAGCATTATGCCAAAAATGAATAATATCCAAAGATCATCTTAACCACCCCACAAATAGCAGCAAAGAATGATTTTCACTGTTAAACCATTAGTGTGGTCCACTTGATAATTAGATCTGTCTTATTTTTCGTCTCAAGCGTTAAGAAGAGCTTGCCAATGGATGAACGGTTTGGATATAACACCTACCCCATGATCAGATCCACATCAGTGGCCACGTAAATACCATTTGAATTCAAGACGGGATTGCGTGAAAAGCAAGTAACTAGTTTCGTGCACTCGAAGGAACTTTAAAAGTAAAATAAATCGAGTACATGTAGATTGAAAATTCTCTCAGGCTATGTGGGGCCCACTTAATGTATATATTTTCATCTAAGCCGTTTATCTATTTTGAAATATTATTTTAGCATTGAGCATAAAAAAGAGGTATATTGAAGGTTAACTTAGACCACATCATATGAAACAATTTAATTAAATTTATACTGTTCGAATTGTATCCAATCCGATCCGAATCGGTTTTTTAGACCGAGTTAGACTCGGTTCGGGTAAAGGCAAACAGGCATCGGATCTGTCCAGATCTAGTGGCTTGGATCCGGTCTCGGATCGGATCGAATTCGGATCTAACTAGTGACATTTCGGATCTGATCGGGTTATAGCTAATCCGATCCGATTCGGACCGTTGCCCACCTCTAGACTGCGAGGGCGTACAACAAGAAATCCACTTCATTTGTCCGATTTATGAGACCATTTTAGGGCCTGACACCGAAATGAGTAGGATCCAATACTCAAGTGACAGCACCAAAAATGAAAAGGTGGATAGGGAAAATCATACCATTGAAACCTTCCTTAGGTCTACCCTAATGTTTTACAGTTAATAACTGAAAACAAAAATATTAGCCTGATTCAAAAATTATGTGGTGCCATGAATATTTCAATTGTGGATGTTCAATGCTCACGTTTTAGGCCCACTTAAGTTTTGGATATAGCTCATTTTTTTACCTCATATCCTAAAACAAGCTCATAAAATGGATGGATTTCTAACCAACATCACGGTGGGCCTCAACTAGGTTCCCAGCACAGGAGATTAAAGGCTTTGGCAGGAACTCCACGTCCCCTTATTTTCCGGCAGTCCAAAAATGCTTGGATTTGGTACAATCCCCACGTAGACCTATCTAGCGATAGAGTAGGGCTATGTGGAGCCAACGTGACCCTAATCTTTAATCTACGTTGGCAATCTATTTTGAAAGATTGTTTCACGGCATGAGCCCATAAGGAGACAAATCAAAGGCTCAAATGAACCATATCACAAGTAACGGTAAGGATTTAAAGTCCACCATTGAAAACCTAATATTTATATTTTCCTTTCATTTAGGTATATGTGATCTTAAGAATATGTTCGACAGTAATAAACATCACCGTGGGCCATAGGAAGTTTTTCATTATAGGAGGTCAATCACCATTTCTTCCTGTGGTGTGGTCCACCTGAACCTTCGATCTACCTCCTTTTTGGGGTTCATGCCCTAAAATGGTCTTTCAAAATAGATGGACATCATTGATAAATTATATACATCATGATGGCCCCACAAAGCCCCGATAGGGCCATCCATCTCGGCAGTAGACTCTGTACTGAGTAAGCTCCGTGGGGCCCATTGTAATTTGTCTTTTATCCACTCCATCCATCTATTTTACCAAATAATTTTAGGGCTTGAGTCCAAAAATAAAGTATATCAAAACCTCAAGTGGACCACGCCACAAGAAACAATGTAAATTGAACATTTACTGTTGAAAAAATCTTAGGGGCCACATAAGTTTTGGATCTAATTGATATTTGTGTTTCCCCTTCATTATGTCTTCATGATGTCATGAACAGGTTTGATGACAAATTAATAAACATCATTGTGGGCCAACAGTGGAAATCATTATTCCCGGCTGCTTTTTATGGTGAGCTTTGGATATGCATCAAAATGAGCCGAAAAAATTGATGGACATCATGGATAAACCACATACATTTATGGTGGGCCTTGTTGTCAAATGTCTTCAATCTATTCATGGAACAGGGTCTCGATCCA
>JAJHSJ010002271.1:0-48050 GCA_021015155.1 Magnolia officinalis
CGTGGACGTGGTGGTCGATGTCATGGTCGTGGTCGCTGCTCTTTCTGCTACTTCTACGACTATTTCTTTGAGCCTTCTGTTAGTGATATTGCATCCACTGGTTCTGTTAAAGGTCTTTCCTCACCTTTGACTCCTGCGATGATCCAGAGATCGTTCAGGCCCTTTCTGCGGCCGGTATGTCAGGTATCACCTCATCTTCTTCATGGTTCTTCGATTATGGTGCTTCAAATCATATGACTGGTGATGTATCATATCTCTACAATACTCGTCCCTACACTGACAATCAGGCTATTTCTACTGCAAATGGCACTAAACTACCCATACAGTCTGTTGGTTCCTTAACTTTCTCTCCTTCTGACCATCGCCAGTTTACCCTTCGTGATGTGTTTCATGTCCCTAAACTCTCCTCAAATTTAATTTTTGTTGGTCAACTTACATCCAATAACTGTTTGGTCATCTTTCTTCCAAATTGTTGTTTTGTGCAGGATCTGGCAACGGGGAAGTTACTTGGGAAGGGTAGGCGGCATGGATGTTTGTACATGTTGGACTTTCACTCATCTATTACTCACAGCTCGTTGTTTCTCCTCTCCTTCTTCCTCGGATATGTTCGGCAAAAAATAATGTGGAAACTCTAGCATTTTCGCCTAGGTCATCCACATTCTGATCGTTTAATTCAGCTCTTTTCTTCTGGCATGTTAGGGAATATTTATCTTATAAAAGTGATTTGGATTATTCTTGTTTTTCTTGTTGCCTTTCAAAAAGTAAGTGTATTCTCTTTCCTCTAAGTACTACAAAATCATCATTTATGTTTGAACTGGTGCATATGGATGTCTGGGGTCCTTCACCAATTATGTCTCTCTCTGGACTACGATATTATGTTATATTCATTAATGATTTCACCCGTTACACCTGGATTTAATTTTTGCACTCTAAATCACAGGTGTTTGAAAAATTCAAAATATTTCATTCTATGGTAGACACTCAATTTCGAGTAAAAATTCAAACTCTCTGCTCTGACTAAGGGGGAGAGTATCTCTCTACCAATTTTCATACATATCTTCAGGGGTCATGGGATTACTCATCAGACCACCTGTTCTGATACTCCACAACAGAATGGGGTGGCTGAACGCAAAAATCGTCATATTGTTGAAACTGTCAATACCTTAATGACAGCTATGAGTGTTCCTCGTTCCTTCTAGGCGGAAGCTATGATGCATTTAGTCTACTTGATTAATCGATTGTCAACTATAGTTCTGAATAGTAAATCTCCCTACTTGATTCTCACCGGTTTTCTTCCTACATATCCACATTTCATGTTTTTGGTTGTGTATGTTATGTTCACCTGGCATCACGTGAACGTAACAAACTTTCCTCAAAATCAGTAAAATGTATGTATTTGGGATTTGGAGAAACTCAGAAGGGTTTTCGTTGCTATGACCCAGTCTCTCGTCGTGTACGGGTATCACGACATGTTGTTTTTCTTGAGCATATTGTCTTCCATTCATTTGGTCCTCCTTCGCCCACACCAAACTCTCCTGGTCTTACTATTTTTCCTGACATTTCGGTTGCATCGAGTCCACCTTCTTGTCCATTGCAGGTTCATTCACGACGACCACGTACAGATCCATCACCTACTTCTCTCCCTATTGTACCTGTAACCGATCCAGATCCTATCTTGGTACTTTGTTCCACTCGTGAACATCGACAGCCTGATCGCTTAATATACTCTATGTCTGCCATGAATACTACCTTAGATACTGTATCTATTCCTACTTCCTATCATCAGGTAGCCAGTCATGATTGTTGGAAGAAGGCTATAGCAGAAGAACTTGCAGCATTGGATGATAACTATACGTGGGACATTGTTACTCGACCTCCTGACCACCAATTAATTGGCAATAAATGGATTTATTTTGTGAAGCTCAAGTCTGACGGATCATTGGATCAATATAAAGCTCGACTTATCGCTCAATGATACAAACAGGAACACGGAATTGATTATGATGAGACATTTGCTCTTGTGGCCAAGATGAAAACTGTTCGCACTCTTCTGGCAGTTTCATCAGTTCGCTCTTGGCCTCTCACTCAGATGGACGTGAAAAATGCTTTTCTTCATGGAGACTTTCAAAAAATAATACATTTGAAACCTCCTCTTGCTTCTTTAATCCCTGCCGATAAAGTCTGTTGCCTGAAGAAAGCTCTATACGGTCTCAAATAGGCCCCTCGAGCATGGTTCCAACGTTTTCATGATGTTGTTATAGGAGCTGGCGTTACTCAAAGTGGTCATGATCCATCCTTATTCTTATGCACCTCTGAGCATGGAATCATCATTGTTCTCGTTTATCTTGATGACCTACTTCTGACTGGTAGCAATGATACTGGCATATCGGCATTAAAAGACGTTCTGAAGTCATCCTTCAAGATGAAGGACCTGGGTCATCTAACATACTTTCTTGGACTTGAATTTTCGCGTTCTATACGTGGAATTCTAGTCAGCCAGCATAAATATGCCAAGGATCTTCTCGCATTGGCCTCCTTAACGGATCAGAAGATAGTTCAGACTCCCTTGGAACTTAACATTCAATATCGTCGTGACGATAGTGAACTCCTTGCAGATTCCACATTATACCGTCGTTTGGTTGTGAGTCTGGTTTACTTAACAATGACTCGTCCTAATATTGCCTACGCAATCCAAATTATCAGCCAATTTGTTTATGCTCCTCGAACTCTTCATATGAGCTCAGTATTGCGCATATTACGGTACATACGTAGAACTCTGGATCGATCTCTGTTCTTCTCCTCCATGGCCTCTCTGGATCTTCGTGCTTATTCAGATGCTGACTAGGCCGGTTGTACTCTTACCCGCAGATCTACCACTGGCTACTGTGTTTTTCTTGGCACTTCTCTCATCTCTTGGAAGTGTAAGAAGCAGACCACTGTTTCCAAATCAAGCACGGAGGCCAAGTATAGAGCAATGTCAGCAGCTTGTAGTGAGATTATCTGGTTACGTGGACTTCTTTCTGACTTGGGCATTCATCTACAAGATCCTACTCCACTCCATGTCGTTAATTTGAGTGGCATTCAGATTGCCTCTAATCTGGTTTTTCATGAACGGACAAAGCATATTGAAGTTAACTGTCACTTCAACCACGAGAAGTTTCAGTCTCGGCTCATTTCGCTAC
Organism: Magnolia officinalis; assembly: GCA_021015155.1. Taxonomy (NCBI): domain Eukaryota; kingdom Viridiplantae; phylum Streptophyta; class Magnoliopsida; order Magnoliales; family Magnoliaceae; genus Magnolia; species Magnolia officinalis. The sequence goes on from JAJHSJ010002271.1 coordinate 3,183, forward strand.
CACATGTCGCTTCCCATGATCAGATTGCCGACATTCTCACGAAGTCCCTCACTTTTGCACGCCACTCATTTTTAGTTAGCAAACTATTACTTGTCGATGACCCGCATTAGTTTGAGGGGGGATGTTAGACAGGCCAAATGTCTTGTCTTGTATAGCCGATTCTATAGATAGACAATGTATAAATAGGAGATTTTGTATTTATCATTTTACCTTGTATAGTCGTTGTAGAACTCTATAAATTCAACCCTTCAGGGTTATCTCAGAAAAAGCAAAGGAGAATCATTTTCCTCAAAGCCTTCATTGTTTTGCCTTGTTTACAAATGGAACCCTGGGTGACATTTGGGAAACTATTTCAGGCAGTGATCTTTTGTTGTTATTGATTTCTGATGCCGTATAGGTTAGAACCCTATAGGCTTGAGAATCAGAATCCTACCTGTATTGGGAACTCCTTACCTTTTATCTGAGTAATTCTAATATGCCATTCAAAAAAAGAAGAAGAAGAAGAAGAAGAAGAAGAAGAAAAATTCTTAGGCCCTACTTGGTAGATGCGTAAAAATGAGTTCGATCTCATTTTAGATAACAATAATTATGTGGTAGAGATCTTGATCTTTAATGCACAATTACTGTTAATATGAACTCATTATGTATTAGATATTAAGATCTCTAATACGTTATTACTGTTAAATAAAGTCATTTTTAGGCGTCTACCAAACAAGGCCTTAATTTTAACATAATCTACTGTTGCTTACCCATGTTGCTCCTGGCTTACTTGTATGCTATTTTTGTATGCTGTTTTGGCACATGTTTTCCTATACTTGTCCACCATCCAGGTACAATTTGTGGCATGCTATTTGACTAACTTGCGAAATATCTGGAATTTGTTTTTGTCAAAATTGTGATTTTGGTTGCTTATGATCAAATAATAACCCATTGCAACTCCGCAGCAGTGAAAGTTTCTTTATATCAGGTGATGTTGCATGTATCTAATCATTAACCTTTCTCATATAGCTGAGTGAATTTTTGAAGCTATGCACCTTTGTGCTAACATCTTTATATATGAATATTAATCTCTCTAATAATTTGCATTTGATTCAAGCTTTGAAGTGTAGTACTTCTTGAAAATTGTTGTTAATAATGCACCTGAAATTTATTAAATATGCTTGATTTGGATCTCAGATGCATTTTGTGCATGTGTGCTCATCCACAACCTTATGAAGCTTGACAACTGAATGTTTGTGGAATTTTTTCTAATTCTAGGCCTTTGTTGCAGGCGGATAATTACGAGAAAATCTTTTCTCACATGAAACCAAACAACATCCTTGGGCTTTCTCATGGCTTTCTTCTTGGACATCAACAGTCTTTGGGGCTTGATTTCCCGAAGAACATTAGTGTGATTGTTGTATGCCCCAAGGGAATGGGTCCATCTGTGAGGAGATTGTACGTTCAGGGCAAGGAGATAAATGGTGCAAGAATCAATTCTAGTTTTGTTGTCCACCAGGTCTGGTTTTTAAGATTCCCGTGCATCACCTTGCTTATTCATAGCTGGCTCTATTTCATAATTATCATTTTGTAAATATTGGTAACTAGATATTACACTTCACAGAGCCTACTGTCATGAAACTATCATCCAGTTTCATACATGTGGTGTTAGCCTGGGTATTATTTTAGCAGCATGTTGTCTGACATCTTGTATCTTGTTGTACAGGATGTTGATGGTAGAGCTACAAACGTGGCCCTTGGATGGTCGGTTGCTCTTGGTTCTCCATTTACATTTGCCACTACATTGGAGCAAGAGTACAAGAGTGACATTTTTGGGGAGCGTGGTGAGCTCATGCTTCTTCTTTCTTCTTTTTTTCCTTGGAAAGGATAACAAAAATTCATTGAAAGTTCTATCTATCTGATTTTGTCATTTTACTATAATATCAATCTAACCTGCACAAAGACATGTGGGCAAGGTGGCTTTTCCACGACCTTGTGTCTAATTCCGTATTTCCTTGTTAGAGAAAATACTATTGCCCATGTCCAAAATAGGTATACATATCTGTGTCCATGTTGCATTGTTGCAACATTCTTGTTTGGTTATAGTGTACCCCTCTTTAAGTCCTGGATTGTTTGAAATAAGTAAAATCTATTCTAATGGAATGCTTTATTCTTTTAGGCTTATTTTCTTTCAGTGATTTGAGTAGTCGTTGAAAGATATTTGAAGATTAGTCCCTGAACAAGATAAAAAAAGGTGATATGTTTATCTTGTCTGCAATTAGTAACATAATTACTCATTATGTATTTGTCCGATGAAATGCATTTGGAATGGTTAGGATCATCTTTCTGTTGTGCTTAAGTTTATATTTTGTTGCTATTAGTACTATGTTTTTATGAATGTGGACATATTTATAAATTATGTGATTTCATGTAACATTATGCAATTAATTATTATTATTATTATTATTTTCAATTTATGAGAAACGCCGACGGTTTTTTCCATCCTCCACAGCCGTCGGAAATGCCAACCGTTTTAGCCGTCGAAAACACCGACGGCTAAAACTGTCGCCCTTCAGTTGTTACTGGTGTTCCTTTATGTCTTCCATCTCTTATTTGTTACATTATCATTCAGTTTCGTCTTCATCCTGGTCATAGTGATATTCCCTTTGCTTATCTGATGATCACACTTGCTACCCATAGTCTTGTGGTTATGCCCGTTGGAGAAGCTCTTATTAACCATCTTCCTTTCAACAATTCAAACATTAATAAGATGAATCTAAGGTTGGCTCCTGGCCAAGTTGATGGGGGTGCTGGAGGAGCTGCTGAAGAAACTGGAAAGGAAGATACTTTGCCTCCTGATGATGTTAATATGGATGACTTGTTTGATGAGATAGATTCAGATTCTGCGGCAGATCCAGATTTTCAACCTTCTGATTTTGATGAGCGATTGCGATCCCTAGAGGAAAAGGTGGAAGGTCTGCATGTGTCCCAAGAAAATCAATTCAAATACATGCGCAAATCCCTTAGGCACATTAACAAGGGACTACATCAGATAGATCCATTTATTCCTGCTGCATCTAGATCTGACTAGCTTCTGGACATGTATTAACTCTTTCTACTCTTTGTGTGTTTGGATAATTCTTAGTTTGATATTTCTTTCTATGTGGACATGATATAATGCCTTAAGTAGATATTATGATTATCATGGTGATGCTCTTTCCTCTCTTATTTCATTCACATATCTTTTCTTTATGTCTTTCCTTTGTCATATTGTGACAAAAAGGGGGAGAAATTGTAGAGATGAATGTGTGTTGATTGTGAAATATGAAATATGGAATGTATAGTCGTATAGTCATTTTTTTTTACAAGTTCTGCAATTCACCTCTCCTGGATTGAAGGGGAGTAATGGAATGAGGGGGAGTCGAGACTATTGATCATTTGTTGCTCATATGGTGCATGATTGCATGATTCGTTATTGTGCATATAACTGGTGCATGATTTTTTATTTGGTTTTGTCACAAATTTGACAAAGGGGGAGATTGTAAGTTCTCTAGTGTAAATCTAACACCCGAAGAGTTGTCAAATTTTGTTGTGCCAAACCATTTAGAATTTGTATCATGCTTTGAGTTGAATTGATCAGGTTCATGTATTTCAAAGTTGTCTGCATCTTCATCAATTTGCCTACATTTTCAAGTTAAAGAGAAGATTATTGAAGTTCATGGTTTCAAGCTCAAATTCAAGAACTCAAGTTCAAGTTTGAAGTTCAAATACTATACGCTAAAGACTCAAGAACTCAAGCGTAACTCAAGCTCAAGTTCAAGAGATCGAACTTAAGCTTCACGTATCACAAGAATTCAATGTTCTGAAGTAAATGATGTTTCAATTGTTCTAACTCACAAACAAGGTATGGATGACCCTAGATTGACCATAGGTTGTGTTATATTCGTTGCATATTTTATGTGGGTCATTTCATTTGTTTATAGGTCATTTTCTCGACTAGTCTTAGTCATTGTTAGACTAGTCCAAGTACTGGCTTGACTAGTCTAAGAGTTTTCTTGACCAGTCCAAGGTTTGTTGCAATTTTTCGGAATTTTTGGTTGGACGCTCGACCAGTCGAGTGAACAGTGCTCGACCGGTCGTGTAGGCTCGGCTCAAAGTCCAGCAAGCTTTTCTAGTCCCACTCGACCAGTCGAGTGCATTGCTCAACCAGTCAAGTAGGCCACTCGACCAGTCGAGTAACGATCTTATCTTATCGCGACAGAAAATTTGAAATTTTGCTGGTCCTTCGACCAGTCGAAACGAACCTTAGACCAGTCGAGTGAACAGTATTTTAACCTATAAATAGAGCACGATTTTCAGAGTTTATTCATTCATTATAAGCAAAATCAAGACACCGCTCTGAAAGATAAGTTTGTGAATTTATTAAGCTATATTGTGCTCATTTTAGATTCTCTTTATTAGCTTTTGCAATTTGATTTTGAGATCTTCATTCCAATCTTATATTGAGAAGGGATTTCTGTTTTACCCTTTCTTGAGATCAAAATCAAATCAAGCTAACCCAGGTTGATTTAATTAAAAATTATTTAGAACTAGAACCTTTTCATCTGTGAGACTAGACATTGAACATCTTCGTCTACATCGGATTGGTTCTAACGAGCTTCTTCAGAAGGAGAAATTACAGATAAGTACATTTACATTTTGTATCTTTTGTGGTTTAGTTTGTGAGGTTGTGCCAGGAAAATTTCATTTTTAGTTTTGCCTGAGGTAATCTAGAAAATCTCAAAGTGTGGGGTTTTTGTAATTGTGTAAACCCAACTAAAGACACAATTGTGAAGGTTTTAAGGTGAACCTTGGAAAACCTTTTTCATAGTGAACACTAATATCCCGAGGGAGTGGATATTAGGAGTGGAGTAGTTGTGTGGCTGTTTTCTAACAGTTGGTGTACATACAAACGAACCACTATATTTCCTAGAGTTGTGGTGGTTGATTGAATGTGCTTATGTGTGTGAATGTTGTAATTTACTTTGAGTATCTGTGGTGAATGGTGCAATTTATTTTATACTCTTATGGGAATATTGTAATAACTTAGTTTATTTTCTTTGCCTCTTTATTAGTTTGGGTTTTTGATACTTACAAACATTCTAGTAAGGTTGTCCTGCCATAAGCCTTTGGTTTTTTGTGTTAGGTTGTCCTTAGAACTAAATTTGTATCAACCTCTCAAGACTAGTACATTTAAGGTTGCTATTTATTTGTGCTTCTTTATTATTTGATTGTGCTATCTTGCTTTCTATTCCACATATATTTTTTTATTTGGCATAGTCCTATTCACCCCCCCTTCTAGGACGTTTAGCTCGGCCTTTTCACCTATCCTATGATGGGGGCCCAAGGTCCTTATGCTAGCTAGGAGATGGATGGGCATCATAAACATATATATATATATATATATATATATATATATATATATATATATATATATATCATGGCGGAATCACACATTACAATTGGGTCTTATCTCATAGTCCTCATATGCACCACAATGGGCCTCACATAAGGGCTATATATACATCACATTGGGCCTCACCATGTGGGCCTCATATGCATCACATTTAACCTAATGGGGCAACCCATATGGTCCAAAAATTAAATGGATAGCTTGAATATAAAACACATACAACATGGTGGGTCTGCAAGATGAGCCCCACTAAATGGACAGAGTGTATGCAACACCCACATCACGACGGCTTGCTGGATGTCTAGCCCATGGACAGCCTGGATGAAGCGGATACATATCAAGTGGGTCCCACCCTCCAGATGTGGACGGTGTGGATATGAAACACATACGTAATGGTGGGTTGGTGTGGATGCACAATACATTCATCAAGGTGGCCACCCAAATCACTGTCCATGGATGGATGGTGTGAATATACAACACATACATCAAGGGGGGGCCCACCCCCACATGTGTAGCACGTGTAGGGTGGGTCCCACGTCCAACAAATGGATGGACGACATGGCTATAGAATACATACATTGAGGTGGGTCCCACCATCCAGCCTGGATATACACATATACATCAAGGTAGGATCCACCGTCCATGGACGGTGGATGGCATGGATGAAAGGCATGCATCAGGTGGGTCCACATGTGTGGGGCCCACCAGCTTTGGATTTAAGCTGATATTTGTGTTTCCTAACCGTCCATGCTGGCTGGACGATGCTAGCAGTGCTGGACCGTCCAGCTAGTCACTGGACGTTAGCAAGGTGGGCCCTACGGATGGTCGGCATGGATAAAATACATACATCATAGTGGGTGTCCATATGGGTGGGCCACTCATCCAGAAAATCAAGCTGATCCTTGTATTTTCCCTCATCCAGATTGGCCTGAAAATGGGCAGCAAGGTGACCCCAAAAATCTGGATGTGTGGGTGTCCCATGTTTGGACAGCAACATGCATCAAGTGGGCCATCATGCAAAGGATCGAGAGAGAGAGAGAGAGAGAGAGAGAGAGAGAGAGGGAAAAACGTGTGATGGAGGGGCCCTGCCACTATAGGTCCCTCAATACATGCATCATACATAATACATTCATCAAGATGGGTCTCATGCATTGCATGGCCCTACATACAAAAAATCTGAGGTGGGGATGGCTCATGTCTAGATGACCCATCAAAGCCATGGATTAAATCAAAACATCATGATGGGGTCCATGGAGAATGGCCCCATCATGGATCATGCATGCAACAAGGATGGGCCATTGGCCACATACAAAGGGTCAAGTAGGATCTCCACCATTGATTGGTGGGTCCTACATGCTCCCATGCAATACAAACTAAAGATTTATGAAAGAAAAAGGGAAATATAGTCCTAAACATGCACCCACCTTGGATCTTCAACTTCTTCTTCCACCTTAGGGTCCTATAGCTCCAAGGGAAGAGATATCAATGGTTGAGATGGGTTTGGAAGGGTTGGATTGGGAGGTATAGAGAGTGGAGGTTGCTGAATTTTTAGAGATGGGTTGGGACGTCAATGGCTATTGCAATGGAGGAATGAGAAATGAAAGAGAGAGGGAGAGAGATAAGAGAGAGAGAGAGAGAGAGAGAGAAGGGGTAGTTTCTAGGCAATGATTAGATTGTAAGGAGGCATGGCTAGTTGTTATAATCGGTGTAAGGGAGGCATGGGGCTAGCAATGAGTACATGTAAGAAGCATGGGGCTAGGGGAAAAAACAACAACTGGGATAGGTGGGTCCTGCAATCAAACGATCAATGGTCGGGATAATGTGCGGGCCGGATCTCACAATCTCAGCATCGGATTGGTGTACGAGACACGGCGTCGGAACCGCGAGGACGGCGCGGTCGCAATGACATAGGTCTCGGGTTGGCCGATTCAGGTTTACAGGCTGCGACTTAAGGTCGAGCACAAACAATATCTATAGGTCTCGGGTTGCCAGAATTCGACGGGGATGACCACGGGATCCTACGGAATGGCGAGATACTAGGACACAGGCCCGACAATGTGTGTGTGTGTGTATGTATTTGTGTATTTGTATATATATATGTATGTATATGTGCATGCATATGTATATGTGTGTGTATATGTATGTATACATATATGCACACACATATGTATATGTATATGTATGTGTATATGTATATTCACAAACATATACATGTATATATTATATGTATGCATGTATATGTGTGTGTATGTGTATGTATATGTGTGTGTATATGTATGTGTGTATGTGTATGTATATGTGTGTGTATATGTATGTATACATATACACCCATACATGTACACATATATACATAAATACATAAATACATATACATATATATATATATATATATATATATATATATATATATGCAAACACACACACACACACGCACACAATGGTCTCCTTGTTGAGAAGTGGAGCCACATCTGAGGCCGCCCACAACCAGTCGAGGTTGCGCGGATTTCGTGTCGCAAGTCCTTTCGTAACTGGGATGCGAAAAGGAAGTTGGCAAAACTATAAATTGAGGTCCCTAGGGTTATTCTAGGGTTAAGGTGAATATTAATAAATTATTCTAAGGTGTGGGCAAAGGGTTTTCTATGTGCTTCCAAGGGAGAGGTTAGTATATTGCCTTGTAATCTTCGTTCTTCATAGTGGAAGTTTGCATCAGTGGTTTTTTACCCTAGCTTGGGGTTTTTCCACGTATATCTTATCTTGTGGTTTGTTTGAATACTTTGATCTATTTCTAGTTTATATTTCTTCCTGTTTATCGTTTGTGGGTGAGGCCTGAGATTGGATCTAGGCTCCCTGCGTTGTTGGCGTGCTGCACAACAACTTTGTATCAGAGCTATTGGTTTAGTTCTATTGGGAGCGATGACAGAAGATGGGAAAACTAGAATTGAGAAGTTTGATGGTTCAAACTTTGCCTTCAGAAAGATGCAGATGGAGGATTATCTGTATCAGAAGGACCCCTATATTCCTCTAGGAGGAAAAGAGAAGACACCAGAAAAGATGACAGATGATGAATGGTTTTTACTAGATAGGAAGGCTTTAGGAACAATCCGACTCTCTTTGTCTAAGAGCATCGCCTTCAATATATCTAAGGTAAAAACGATAAAAGAATTAATGGAAGCCCTAGCCACCATATATGAAAAGCCCTCAACATCCAACAAGGTTCATCTTATGAAACAGCTATTCAACATGAAGATGTCAGATGGTGGGAGCGTGGCTGAACATCTAAACGAGTTCAATACAGTCACGAGCCAATTGGAATCCGTTGGCATTGCTTTTGAGGATGAGGTCAGGGCATTATTGATCTTATCCAGTTTGCCAAACAGTTGTGATGGTTTGGTGATTGCTGTGAGCAATTCTTCAGGATCGACAAAGCTGAAATTTGATGATGTGGCCGGTCTAATTCTCAGCGAAGAATCTAGAAGGAAGGCATCAGGAGTTTTAGGGGATTCAGGGAATGCTCTAAACGTTGAAGGAAGAGGAAGATCGCTGAACAAAGGAGGCAATAAACACGGGCGTTCTAAGTCGAGGAAGAAGTCTAATGGACCGAAAGACAAAGACGGGTGTTGGCATTACGGCAAGAAGGGGCACATGAAACGTGATTGCAGGGAGCTCAAGAAACAAGAAGGAAGCTCTCAAGGCGGGAAGGATTCAGTGAATCTGTTTGAGGAGAGCGACACAGAGGCGTTGATCTTGTCTCTTGATGCGAGGAATGAGTCTTGGGTTATAGACTCGGGTGCTTCGTTTCATGCTACTTCGTGTAAGGAAGTTCTGCGTGATTATGTATCAGGTGACTTTGGGAGAGTCTACCTGGGTGATGATGAGTCGTGCAATATTGTTGGAAATGGGGATGTTCATGTAAATCAGAAAGACGGAACGGTCTTGAAATTGAAAGATGTCAGACATGTACCGAGTTTGAAACGTAATCTGATCTCAGTGGGACAGTTGGCCGATACCGGTTATATGACGACATTCACCAGTGACTCCTGGAAGATCACAAAAGGTGCTTTGGTAATATCTCGAGGCAAAAAGGAAGGTATTTGTACGTGACTTCAGGATCGTATAGTTCACTTGCAGTCGCATCAACTAGAGTGAATGGGCAGTTATGGCATCAGAGGCTGGGACATATGAGTGAGAAAGGGATGAAAGTGCTATTGTCAAAAGGGAAGCTACCAGGGCTGAAGTCTATTGACTTGGAATTCTGCGAGGACTGCGTATATGACAAGTAGAATATGGTATGCTTCAAGAGGACGGGATGCGCTCCAAAGACACATCTGTTAGAGCTTGTACACACTGATGTGTGGGGACCGGCACAGGTATTATCTCTTGGTGGCTCATGTTATTTTGTTACCTTTATATGATGATGCTAGTAGAAAACTGTGGGTCTACTTCTTAAAACATAAATCTGATGTATTTGATGTATTTAAGAAGTGGAAAGTTATGGTAGAAAATGAGACAGGTAAAACAATGAAGTGTCTCATATCTGACAATGGGGGAGAGTATTGTGATAAGAGGTTTGAGGAGTATTATGCAGAAAATGTAATCAAACATCAGAAAATGATTCTAGGGACACCACAACAGAATGGTGTGGCTGAGCGCATTAACAGGACCATCCTTAAGCGGGCCAGAAGCATGAGGTTACATGCAGGGTTGCCCAAGACCTTTTGGGCAGATGCTGTGAATACTACCGCATATATCATCAATAGAAGTCCCTCAGTACCATTGGATAGTGGGCTACCAGCAGAAGCGTGGACTGGGAAGGAAGTGAACCTTGCACATCTCAGAGTGTTCGGTTACACTTCATATATTCACATTGATGTAGAGCACAGAAACAAGCTGGATGCGAAGTCCAGGAGGTGCACGTTTATAGGCTATGGCAACATAATTTTGGCTACAGGTTCTGGGATGCAGAAAACAGAAAAATCATTAGAAGCAAGGACGTAGTCTTCAATGAAAAAGTGATGCATAAGGACAGTGTGCAGGAAAATAAGGCCGAGAAAAAGGAATTCGTAGAGTTGGAAGAGTTACCGAACATGGGTGTTACAGTGCCACAGGATGAGGCAGAGCCGCATACACCGGTTGTGAGGAGGTCTACTCGGAAAAGGAAACCCACGGTCCGATATTCACCCTCCTTACATTATCTACTACTAACGGATAATGGTGAGCCAGAGTGTTTTGAAGAGGCGTTACAGTCAGATATACGGGTTAAGTGGAAGCAGGCCATGGATGATGAGATGGACTCTCTTGAGTCTAATCGTACATGAGAGTTAGTCGCTCTGCCCAAGGATAAGAAAGCTCTTCATAACAAGTGGGTTTACAGACTAAAGGAGGAGCACGATGGTTTGAAACGGTACAGGCCAGATTGGTTGTGAAAGGGTTTCAACAAAAGGCAGGTATCGATTTTACTGAAATATTTTCACCGGTAGTGAAAATGTCTATGATTCGCATGGTCTTGAGTATAGTGGCTTCAGAGGACTTACATCTAGAACAGCTAGATGTTAAGACAGCCTTTCTTCATGGGGACCTTGAAGAAGAGATATATATGCATCAGCTGATAGGATACGTGACACCAGGTAATGAGAACAAGGTGTGAAGACTGAAGAAGAGTCTATATGGCTTGAAACAGGCTCCGAGGCAGTGGTATAAGAAGTTCGACAGTTTCATGTCGGGAAACGGTTTTAGGAGATGTCATGTAGACCAATGTTGTTACTTGAAGAAGTTTGATACGTCTTACATCATCCTTCTTCTGTACGTTGATGATATGTTTGTGACCGGTTCAAGCATGAAGGACATCTCAGATCTCAAAAGACAACTGTCTAGAGAATTTGCCATGAAGGATTTAGGAGCTGCAAAACAAATCCTAGGCATGAGGATAAAGCGTGACAGGGAAAACAAGAAATTAGTTTTGTCACAGGCAGAGTACATAGCCAAGATACTTGATCGATTCAATATGTGAGGTGCTAAGCCGGTTAGCACTCCATTAGCCAACTACTTCAAGCTATCTAAGGAGCAAGGTGCAAAAACGCAGGAGGAACAGGACTACATGGCTAAAGTCCCATACGCGTTAGCTATTGGGAGTCTCATGTATGTTATGATAAGCACGAGGCCAGACATTGCTCAAGCAATGGGAGTTGTTAGCAGGTTCATGAACAACCCCGGGAAGGAACATTAGGAAGCTGTGAAGTGGATGCTTAGGTACTTGGTAAGTACTAAGGACGTAGGGTTGTGTTATGGTGGATCAGAAATCAAGTTACAAGGCTACGTGGATTCAGATTTGGCAGGAGATATCGACAGCAGAAGAAGCACTACAGGTTATGTTTTTACTCTGGGTAGTGCTGCAGTCAGTTGGGTCTCTCAGTTACGAAAGATAGTATCTATCAGTACGACAGAAGCAGAATATGTTGCGGCTACAGAAGCATGCAAGGAGATGGTGTGGATGTAAGGTTTTATGGAAGAGTTGGGTAAGAAGCAAGCAGATTGCAAGCTGTACAGTGACAGTCAGAGTGCAATACACTTGGCTAAGAATTCAGCCTTTCATTCAAGGACCAAGCATATTGCCATCAGATATCACTTCATACGTTCGTTATTGGAAGATGGATCGATTGCTCTGGAGAAGATTCATACAAGTGAGAATCTTGCGGATATGCTGACCAAGGCGGTCACAAGGGAGAAGCTGAAGCTTTGTTCAACTTTGATTGATTTTCAGGCTTGAAGACGGGGAGGTGGTGCACTCCGGATGAAGAAGACAAAGGTTTATGGCGATGTGTCCCCAAGTGGGAGATTGTTGAGAAGTGGAGCCACATCTGGGGCCGCCCACGACCAGTCGAGGTTGCGCGGATTTTGTGTCGCAAGTCCTTTCGCAACTGGGATGCGAAAGGGAAGTTGTCAAAACTATAAATTGGGGTCCCTAGGGTTATTCTAGGGTTAAGGTGAATATTGAGAAATTATTCTAAGGTGTGGGCAAAGGGTTTTCTATGTGCTTCCAAGGGAGAGGTTAGTATATTGCCTTGTAATCTTCGTTCTTCATAGTGGAAGTTTGCATTAGTGGTTTTTTACCCTAACTTGGGGTTTTTCCACGTATATCTTGTCTTGTGGTTTGTTTGAATGCTTTGATATATTTCTAGTTTATATTTCTTCCTGTTTATCATTTGTGGGTGAGGCCTGAGATTGGATTTAGGCTCACTGCGTTGTTGGCATGCTGCGCAACACTCCTGTGCATAAGGTCGCACGGTGCTTAAATGCAAGCTTATATAAAAGCTCTTGGATTACACTCATCAGCTAGGATTCAACAGCTCTTTCAGCGAGAGAGTCTGCAAAAGGATGACTCGCACGCCAAGATTTTCGGAATCTCACGGGAATTGCATGTTGAGTAGCGAGGCTCCTACTGAAGTGACGTCACCAAGTTCTGTGGGCCACACCATGATGTATGTTTTGTATCTACACCGTCCATCCATTTGGAGAGATCATATTAGGGCATGATCCAAAAAATGAATCAGATCCATAGCTCGAGAGGATCCCACCACAAAAAACAGTGGGGAGAGTGACGCCCACCGTTAAAAAGTTCTGAGGGCCATGAAAGTTTTCGAGTGTTTTCCCTTCTTTCTTGTCTGCTTTAACACATGAACAGATGGGATCTCAAATAAACATCATGGTGGACCTTCAGAAGGTTTCAACGGTGGGCGTCACTCTCGTCATTGTTTTCTATGGTGGGGTCTACCCCATCCTTAGATCTGCCTCGTTCTTTAGACCATGCTCTAAAATAAATTCTCCAAATGTATGAAAGGTGTTGATACAACACATACATCATAGTGGGCACACAGAAGTTGGTGACGTCACTTCAATAGTCAACTTGTCAGTATCCAATCCGCGTCCTCGAGCAGGATGCGGATTCCCTGCCAAAGCCTTTCGCATGACGTTCCTGCGCAAGGATTCTGGGTGGGGCCTACTGTGATATTTGTGAGAAATCCAACCCGTCCATCCATTTTTCGAGCTCATTTTAAGACATGAGACCTAAAATGATGAGGATCCAAAGCTCAAGTGGGCCATACGAGATGAAACAGTAGGGAAAGGAATTCTTACCGTTGGAACCTTCTCAGGATCCACGTTAATGTTTATATTTCATCCAAACCGTTTATAAGGTTATTTTCACTAACGTGAAGTGAAAAAACTAACAAATTAAACCAATACAAAACTTTTGTGGCCATATAAATGTTTCAACGTTGGTCACTAAATCCCCACTGTTTTCTCACTATTTTCTAGTGGCGTGGTCCACTTGGAACTTGGATATACTCCAATTTTGGGCTCATGCCCTAAGATAACTTGGAAAAATGGATGGATGTATGTAGGGATAAAACACATACACCACGTTGGCTGAGTTTCAAGTTGGACCAAAATTTTATGGAACATTGTTCCATATCATGTCTTAGGCTCTGCTAGTTTTGCACCATTTAAAAATGGTGGTGACTCAACCTCCTCCCATGTGGGCATTGATGTACTGCTTTGCTATCCAAACCATTGAAATTGTGGGTCCTATTACATGTGGAGGATAGCTCTAAAATTGCAATGATCAAGCAATCCTAACCATCCAATTAATGTTTATCAAATGGATTGTTAAAAGTAAAATATTGAGTGGTCCAAAATCAAAGGGAAAATTGGTTAGCTACTTATCATTGCAAATTCTTGGTTATGCTCCATCCACGGTTGAGTCAGTGATTTAGACCATCTGGATTGCCTTGCAACTATGCCATGTGTACGTTTGACGAATCACAACCATTTTAAATAGTACAAAACTAATAGAGGATTATGGCACTAACAAGTTTTCAAGATGACCATAATATATAATGAGTTAATCTGGCCTTTGTCACAGACTGAGCACCCAACATGTGTTTGCCAGACACTGGGCCCAATAACCTGTGGTTGCAATAATCGAAACCATTCATGTTGTGAACTCCATGCTACTGACAGGTTGAGCACGCGCTGATTACCTACTGACAGGTTGAGCAGCGAGACTAGCCAGTGAAGTCACGTCAGCAAGTTCCATGGCCCACCATGATGTATGTTTTGTATCCACTCCTTCCATCCACTTAGAGAGATCATTTTAGGGCGATATCCAAAGAACGAGTTAAATCCAAAGCTCTAGTGGACCCAGCACAGAAAACGGTGGGATAATGACGCCCACCGTTGAAAATTTTTAAAGGCTACAAAAGTTTGCGATGAGGCTGATATTTGTGTTTTCCCATATTTCATGTCTTTTTTAACTTTTGAACAGGTTGGATTTCAAATAAATATTATGATGAGCCTTAGAATAGTTTCAACGGTTAATCACTCTCCCCACTGTTTTCTTTGGTGGGGTCCATTACAGATTTTTATTTGCCTAATTATTTGGTTCATACCCTAAAAAGATATCTAAAAATGGAGGGACGGTGTGGATATAACACATACATCATAGTGGGGGCCACATAACTTGATGACGTCACTTCAGTAGCCGACTCGCTACTCAACCTGTCAGTATCTAATCCGCGTCCGTTCCGCACTTAACACAGAAGAAAAAAATGAAGGAGAGGAAAAAATAAAAAAGAAGAACAGGTTAGGGCTTCCCTTGCCAGAGCAGAGAGACGGAAGGAGACGCTGAAAAAGAGAGGGAAGGAGACGCTGAGAGAGGGAGAGGGAGAAGGAGACGTTGGGTCAGAGCATGTAGGTGCACTTTCAATGCAGCTGCGTTTCCACCACCCTCTCCCAACTTCGAAATGGATAGCCGTTGCCTGTAACAAAGTAACTGTGACTTGAAAAACACCTAATTCCTCTGTTACATTTCTTGCAATCTTACCTGATAGAAAGTTACAGGTTGAGACTTTGTTACCTGTAACATTTCTCCCCCAAACACTAACTGTAAGAAAGTCACCTGTTACTTTCTTACATTTTACACAAGTTACAGGTATCCAAACGGTCCCTTAGCTTTTCCATATCTCATTTTCATTTTCCGTCCGTCGTCGACGCCATATCTTCCTCGGACGATCAAATGGTGGAAAGAAGGAAGCCTCTCATCCTCTCCTCTACAAAAACCCTCCTCCATTCCGTGCTCAATCCATCACCAACAGAAAGGAGTCCTCCATCCGATCATAGCAACCCGTCTTCACTACGATTAACGGCTGGGATTCTCCGTCGCTCGGGGGATTCAATCTCCGACATTGGTCCGAAGGAGGCCTCATTGGACAATTCAGCTTTCATCGGTGTCTCCGCATTGGTTTTGAAAAGATTGTCCGTAGCTTCTGGCTCACTGGTAGAATTGCTTACTGGTTGTCTTCATTATCTTTGTGAGTTTGATTTTGTGAAGACTCCATTTGGATGCGCCATTCAATTGGATTGCAATAATTAGTTGGTGGAAATAACCATTTTGCAATTAAATGCTTCTGCCAATTGAATATCCTATAATGGCTTGAGCGGGGCGTCCTGCAATTTGAGGCTTACTGCCCTCATTATGTGAACATAGTCTTAGGTAAATTCAGTTGTGCATCCAAACTCAGTCGTACTCCCACGACACAACTGGAGCTTCTTGGTAGTTTGAAGAAACCATTGAATAATTGTGCCAAACTCACTGGCTCAATTTTTTCTTTTTCTTGATTTTTTTAATGCGTTGGCATTTATTGGCATGCATTTAAGCAATTGACTCTCACCAAATGTGTCCCACTGTCGATGTGGCACACCCAAAAATCAAACTCATCAATGATCCTAGCCATTTGATCAACGAACATTTCCCCATTTGATGGCTACCAATTGTGTATCCCACAGGTTGATATCATTCAGATCATATGACTTGATTTTAATCTTATCAAAATGATATGTGATTCAAAGTGACTCTTGTTTATTGAAAGACCAATAGGTGAATTCAAAAGTAAAATGTAGTGTTTTGCAATTGTTGATGCTTGTAAAGGTAGCTTTATTGGATGGACTGGAAGGTGATGAAACGGAGCAACAGGTAACATACCACTTAGAATACTTGTTTGCAATGTTTGATGGTCTGGATGTTTTATGCAATTTGTTGCTCAATGGGAAGTAACAAACAGGATTCAAAACAGAAACTAGTGCAAAAGTTTGTACTGATTCATAGCAGATTCAAAACTTGAAATCTCCAGAAAAGTAAGAGAAAATCCACACATAAGAAATTGGGGACATATTTGAATGGACTTTGAACCGTTTGTTCAACAATCTACCAGCCTGAGGCTAGTAATCATCGTAAAGGAATGCTCCCTCCCTTCACTACTACCTCATAAAAAGAAACTCAAAATTTCATTTAATTAGAAATCATTCATAAACCATCTCTTATATATTATGACCAAGAAGCCATATTTATAATCATGCACATACATATTTCTATATTTAAGTCCAATACTACTCTGAGAAGACAGTCTGATCTTTCTAAACATAAAGAATCAGATAAGGGAAAGACTTGAAAAATATCTATGTAAATATGAATAAGAAAATAAGGAAAAGACTCCTAGCAAGTCCCTGAAATTAGCTTATGTACGAGAAGAGGGATTCTATATGTTATATGCATGTCAATATTAGAAGATAATTTGACTCTTAGGAAATCCTAGCACACATGTGGTCAGGTGGGCCTAAATGCCCAGTCTAGGCCTCTATTGTACACACATGGAATTGGCGTGTACTGTATGGAGCAGTGTTCGTAGTGTCGGTATCGCTACAAGTTTCGGTGGCTAGGGATATGAAAACAATACCGATATCGCCGATAATATTGCTGATAACTGGAAATGCGGGGAAACATGGGAAAAATGATGGAATTTTCAGTGAAACTTCAGGAGATGTTAAAATGTACATATTTGCATATTTAGAAATAAAAAATTTCAAAAAGAATGCATACATAACAAGTTTTCATTTAATGAGGCTTTAAAAGCATGTGTTGTTGTAAGAAATCAGTCCAACCATCTCATCCGACCTTTTAACCATCTAAACTTCCATCTAAACATCCATCGATATTGCAAAATATCAACAACACATGATATTTCACCAAGCAATCATCAACAATTGGAAAGGAAACGAAAGATTGTGGTCTCAATATCACGCATGTTGTGATATCGAAAATATCAAGATATTATCAATATTATCAATAACAAATTGAACACTACAAACAACCATGTGCCCATGAAAAAAAATTGAAATAAAAAATTTTCTAATAAACAAAATTTTGATGATGTTAATACGTTGGCGATATTATTGAAATATCGTCGATACACTTATGATACAAGCATTACCAAGAATTTACATAGTAAAAAATATGGGCGATACATTAGCGATATTGATGCATTGGCAATACAAGCGATACCTAGAATTTACATAGTTGAAAATATTATCGATTATATTAGCAATATTGATACGTTGGCGATACTTAGCTATAGATTGCTAATACTTGGAATTTCTGATACTACCGGCGTTATTGGTATCGCTACCAGTGTTATCGATATCGCTGAGCTGGATATAAAGATAATATCGGAGATATTTCGAATGTTGGTATGGAGTATGATTGCATTAACTCCCCCCAACTTGAAACAATTTTTCTTATGGGTTGATGTGTTTGAAATCTGAGAAATGGACCTTTAATGTATGTGCGTGTATAATACATGCATTCAGCCCTAGGCCTTTTAACGTGGGTTGGGTCTAAAGGTCCTACTTATTCAATTGTTCTCACTAACTTGTTCAACTATGTGGACAACCTATTCAATCAAGTACGAATTTATGTTTCAACACTCCCCCTCAAGCTGTAGCATATACATCAAACATGCCTATCTTATTAGTAATAAACAATCTTTGTGTACGTGGCAGAGGCTTGGTGAATACGTCGGCTAACTAAGCTTTGGATGGAACATATTGGGTGAGAACTTGGCTACTATCTTCTCTTTGATGAGTTGCAGTCTACCTCTATGTGCTTCGTCCGTTAATGGAAAACCAGATTGTTGGCTATGTGTGATGCCGCTCGATTATCGTAGTATGGAATCATTGGTTCTCCATTGAAGAGTTAAAAGTTCTAGC
The DNA here is from genome assembly GCA_021015155.1 of Magnolia officinalis. Taxonomy (NCBI): domain Eukaryota; kingdom Viridiplantae; phylum Streptophyta; class Magnoliopsida; order Magnoliales; family Magnoliaceae; genus Magnolia; species Magnolia officinalis. Next base: position 21,709 of record JAJHSJ010002271.1, read on the forward strand.
AAAAGTGATTGTATTTACAACATATCACATACTGCATGACCCATGGCATTGTTTTCCGCTTCAGTGTTTAATTTGGTGACAACTATTTGTTTCGTGCTTTTCTAGGTGACCAAATTCCCTCTATAAAGGTACAATATCCTGATGTAGACTTCCTATTTATGACGGAATCTGCCTGATTAGCATTTGCGTAGGATTTGACTTTGAGGTGCTCATGAGATCTGTAGAGAAGACCTTGCTTAAGAGTATTCTTCAGATACTGAAGGATGCGGACGACGACTTCCTAGTGCTGAACCTTTGGTTGATGTATAAATCTACTCACCGCACCAACTACGAATGAGATATCTGGTTGAGTAACAGTTAAATAAACCAGTCTTCCAATCAACCTTTCGTATTTCCCTAGGTCTTTCAAATGGTTCACCTTGATCCGAAAGTTTCTTGTTTGGATCCATTAGAGTGTCACGTGGTTTGCACCCCAATAGTTTTCTTTTAATAAGTCTAACAATACTTCTACTAAGATAAATTGATTCCTGATGCTAATTGGAAGCCCTTACATCATGGAGGGAGAGTGATGGGCGGCTTGGGTGGGCCCACCATAATGTTTATGTGAAATCCACATTGACTGCCAGGTGCCTCACCCCATGTTAGACAAAGGGCCCGAAAATAATCCCTATCCGTGATTTAGGTGGACCACATGATTGGAAGTGGTGTACAAGGCAATGCTCGCCCTTCGAATTGTTTCCCTTGGTGTGGCCCACACGAACCACACATCGGCCTAATTTTTGGGCCCCATGCCTAAATATTGATGTGGCATCTAAATCTAATGGTAAGAATGATTTTCATATAATCATCACGGTGGGCCTTGTAAAAGTCAAGGGTGGACATCTCTCTCCCAACTGTTTCCTTTGGTGTGCCCACATGAATCACAGGTTAGCTTGATTGTTTCAACCTGGGCCTAACGTGGGATTACACATCTAATGGTCAGAGTAGATTTTAAAGACACATCACAATGGGCCCTAAAAAATCAAGGGTGGCGTCCCCTTCACAACTGTTTTAAAAGTATAGATTTCTGCTCATATATTAAAAAAAAGAATTTTATGGGACACCCATACTTGGTTTTTAATAGGCCTACCGTGATGTGTATGTGAGATCCACATCGACCATTAAATTTGTAATCTCACATTATGTCCAGAGCTAAAAAATCGGGCTAACTTGTAATTCATGTGTACTATACTAAAGGAAGTAGTTGGGAGAGAGACGTCTAGAACCCTAAGGTGGATCTCTTATCTGTCATAGAGCCCACCCAGTATGTGTCAGCATAGGACTCCACTCAGAGATGCCTGTTAAATTGATAAACGAGTCCTCGCCCTGGGGCTCCTTTTAAGTACCATAGGATGTGAGCTATGGCCTTCCAATGTTGAGTCTTTGGTTGGTGCATAAACTAGTACGCCATTTTCATTGTAAAAGAGGTGTTTGATCGTGCGATAGTGAGGTTTATGAGTCTACCCACTAGCCTTCGATACTTCCCATGGTCTTTAAATAGCTTGCCTTTATCATCAGGTAATTTTCTATTTAGGTCCATTGCGGTGTTGGCTTGCACCATAGCAACCCTGTTTCTTTTAGAAGACCTTGCATATATTTTCGTTGAGATAAAGCAATCCCCAAAGTAGATCGAGCCACTTCGATACCTAGGAAGTATCTCAAGGCTCCAAGGCCCTTTGAACCTCTTATGCATGTGATTCTTGAATTATGTGATGCCACCTTTATCGTTGCCCATATATTGTCTACATAGACTAGAGCCACCATTTTCTTTGGAGCCTGTTTGACAAAGACAGTAATCAAAGACAATAATCAATGTAACAAATATGGAAACCAAAGGTGATTAACACATTGTTGAGTTTTTCAAACCAGGCTCGTGTAGAATGCTTCAATCCATAGATAGCTTTTCAAAGTTTGCATACTCTCCCTCTCTCTCCCTGAGCAACAAACCAAGGAAGTTGCACCATGTAAAGTTATTTGGATAACTCACCATGGAGGAAAGCATTCTTGACGTCCAACTGGTACAACGGCTAAGACCTGTTAGCTATAACAAAGATCAAAACTCGAACAAAAAAATCTAGAGAAAGAAGAGATATATTACCCGTCATGTGATTGGTGGCCCCTGAGTGAATCACCCAAAGTGATGAACCAGAGGACACAACAAGGGCGTTACCTAAATTGGTGAGAGAGGTGGAGCTAGAGCTGTACACGAGTCGAACTGAGTCGAGCTTGCCATAGCTCGGTTTGGCTCGACCAATAGCCAACCCTAGCTCGAACTTGGCTCAACTTGGTCCTCGAGCCTGTCTGGCTAGCTCGGCTCGTTTCGGTCAACAGCTCGGGCCAGTTCAAGCCGAGTTCGAGCTTGTGCGGCATTTTCTCAAACACGTAGAATGCATCTTCAATTTTTCAAAGAAGGCAAAACAGTAACAACATTTTTACAGGTATTTCATCAAACACTCGGAGTGTAGCATCAAAATCAAACACCCAACTAGCAACATCAAAATCAAACACCCGATGTATCCATTCCTTTATCGCCAACACTTCGTTGAGTCATTTCATCAAACACTCGGCGAGTAGCATCCATATCAAAATAACCGAGTCACCTAGCTTATTCGATCCGAGTCGGTTCAAGTTGAGGTGCGATCTGAGTCGAGTCGAGCTCAGGCAAGCTCGAACTCGCCTCGGAATTTTTTTGAGCTACAAAAACCAGCTCGACTCGGTTTGAATCCAATTTTGAGTCGAGGCGAGTTGATCTTTTCCGAGTCAAATTGAGCGAGCTGGCCGAGCTACTCGACTTGTGTACAACTCTAGGTGGAGCCAAACGAGGCCAAGTCTACAATAGTGCTCTTCCAAAGGTATTGCTCATCTGCATGACTGGTCTTTGGATCCAATTGATCCAGCCAACCAACCAAAAAAAAAAAAAGAAGGAAAAAAAGATAGGCACCATGTCTCACCACATTGGATGCCTTAAAACTCAACTAGTTCTGAAAGGGCAAAAGAAACGAGTAGATCTAATCAGCCAATCAAAATGACAAGATGATGGAGGCTTCAAACGATCACATCTTCACATCTAAGCAAACTTGATTGCACGAAGTATCAACGCTCTGATATCATGTAAAAGGTCCCAATGGACATTAGGATCAACGTGTGGTGCATAGAAGAGAAGCAAGAAGAAGGAGAGGAAGAAGAGGAGAATGATAGAAGAGAGGGAGAAGGTGGATACATGAGTTAGAGAGAGAATGGGAGGAAACAAACTTCGGGTTTTGCCTCTCCCGTATTGCGTTTATTAAAAGGATAATTACAATGAGAATTGAGTTCCATAAACACTCCAGCCCAACAACACAACTACACATGCGTCTAATAGAATAGGCCTATACATGAGAATGACCCACGTGGATTTCTACAATCTTAATTTGCATCGTGCCGGGTGTTGACATAGATTCGTACTTGGATCTGAAAATTGATTTTGCATTGAATCGTACAAATTATACTTAGGCAAATTTTGTTTAGGCCTTTATTGAAGGACTGGATCTATGGGGACATTTGGATGGGAATTCATCTAAATCGACTGATAAAATGGAATATGCAAGGTGGAGAGTTACAGATGTCAAGGTATGAACATGGATTCTTAGCTCGGTTAATGCTAGATAAAGGGTCCATACTTCTCCAAGTGGCTCAAGAAATGTGGGAATATCTGTATGACTTCTGTGCCCAGACAAGCCAAGCTCATAAATAACAGGTTAAATATGATGCAGGACATGAAATTAAATATGGAATGTAAGAAATCAAGCTTGTGATTATACCAATTTTAAACAGTCACAAAATTCCACATCCTACATACTATCAAACATTCAAAAAGGGGAATCTATGGGGGTCCAAGCCTACACAACTTTAGGGCTAGATCAAATAAAATTATAAGCCAAACAATCCCAAAGGAGTGTAAGAATCATCCATTCTTGCAAAGGATTGTTCCCAACTCAAGAGATTCACTAAGTTTCAATTTGAGGGAAAATCTAGGGTTTGAAAATTGGGGATAATTGGGATTTGAGACTCTTTAGGGTTAGAGAATTGGATTAGGTTTTTTTTTTAAAAATTATATATAATATATATATATAATATATATATATATATATAAAGAGAAGGAAATAGAGGAAAAAGAGAACCTGGGATGAGCCATGCACGCTGGGCGGCAGATGGGCCTGGATGCACATGCGTGACTGGTCGCCCACACGTGTATGGGGCCCACAAAGTCGTAAACCTACTTCTAAGCTGGGATCAGCCAGGGATGGGTTGTCTCCATGCTAAGTTTCGCATCGATCCGTCGTAAGGCGTGTGCGTAGTACTCCGCCGAAGTTTCAGCCCCTAAGATGGGCCAGAATATGAAAATCTGTTTGTGCACTGCTGTAGGAGAAAACTTGGATACGAAAGTGGGTGAATCTGAAGGTGGAAGGGTTGTAGAGGGTGATGGATATGGTGCGTAAGAAGATGGAGATGATTTAGAGCGGATGTGGCTTCGCACCACGGTAGTTAGCCCTTCGAGGAAGGGAGAGCTTCGCACCCAATTTGATTCTTCAACCCAAAGAGAGAGGAAGAAACGTTGGAATTTTTATTCATCAAATATCATTGCAATACCTACATGGGATTGTTATATTTATAAGAAAACTTTAAACCCAAAAAAGACAAAATTACCCTTGTGCCATGTGCGCACACTAATACCAAAGCTCAAGCAAATAAAATAACTAATATAAGAAATCAAAGCCGTTCATGAAGCTTCTAATAACAAATATAGTTAAAACTCAAAATCCTAGATCATCTAAAGTAGTGAGCCATGATCATGAGATCCGATGGAAGAATCTATGTGATGATCGGGTCCACTCCAATGCTCCATAACGCAACCCCCTAATTATGAGGCCCTCCAAAAATGTTGTCGTCGATCCAAATCGAAAGTGAGGCCCGCCTCCTCCTCAAATACGTGCGTAGAGGGGGCGTGTGCATGATGTCCCTATCAACTCTCTCCGGCTGCGAAGGTTTCGCCACTGGTGAAACAAAGCTCCTGAAATGCTCCAAGATGTCTGGATCAAGTCTCGAAGCTCCTCCTCAGTGAGCCACGTACTGTCTGAAGCTGGGCGTGACTTCCACTTGACAAAGAACTTTTGAAAACCGCTGGCCAGCGTCAATACAATCTGATGGTCTAGAATATCTTCTTATCTCCTCTCTGGGTGTGGGAAGGTTAGGTATAGGAGGTAGAGGCTGGGAAGATAGGTCGGGAAGAGGCCATGTGTCAAGGGAAAGATTTGGGAAACTTGGATGGTTAGGTGAAAGGCTGGACAATGTGTTAGTGGTCCCCTGAAATGAAACTAGATCCTCCATATTGAATGTGAAACTAATTCCCATGGAAGGTGGAAGATCTACAACATACACATTGGGACCATTTCGTTTTATAATTTTGAATGGTCCAGCACTACGCATGTGTAAATTTCGAACGGTTCCTTGAAGATACCGCTCTGGCCTGATGCGGACCATCACAGAGTCCCCTACATTGAATTTCTTAGAATCATTTATGTTGGTCTGTAGAAAATTTGTATTGTTCATTACTAGTATTGATCTTTCGCCTGATTTCTTAATGCAATGAATGAATATAATGTGCAAAGGACTCTGCAGACTCTGATGGCCTATGGGATAGGGACATAGGGACAAGATCAATTGGCTTTCTAGGTTTATAACCAGTAACGACTTCAAAAGGACTTATTGACAGAACTATTAAATGCAAACTCGGCGATAGGTAGTGCAATGTCCCACGTCCTGCTGTGGACCCCCACTAAACACCTGAGCAAGTTTCCTAGGCTCTTATTGACAGAACTATTAAATGCAGAACTATTAAATGCAAACTCGGCGATAGGTAGTGCAATGTCCCACGTCCTGGTGTGCTCCCCCACTAAACACCTGAGCAAGTTTCCTAGGCTCTTATTGACCACCTTAGTTTGACCATCAGTCTGAGATTGGGTATCTTCACCAATGATGGTGTTTGCTCCGGTGGAGGTTTTAACTTCATGGACGCGTGCATCTAATTGGTCCAAACGATTATTAACCTGTTGCAAAGATGCTTTGATGCTTACATCCATGGTGTCCAACTTTTGTGTTATTCTCCTAAGAGACTCGGTAAGTTGCTCAGTGTTCATGATGGGGTGCAGACCAAAGCGCGTTTAGTACGTGTGGTCATGCACTACACAACTTAAGGGGTCTTAAGATGCAACTATATGCGCCTAGACTCCACTATATGCACCCTAATGACCTTAGATGAACCTATAGGATGATATATGGATGAAATCACGCAACTCTACAAAAATCCAACAATATGGCTGTCAAAATAAATGGACAACAGAAAATTCAGCAGCCTATATCATGAATTATGGACCTCTAAACAGCCCTAACTGAATGGGTGAGGTGCATAAAAAAAAATAAAATATGAACTAACCCTTAATCATGCATTGTATTCCTTTATGACAACCTTGGTCTCTGATACCAAATTTGATGCAGGACATGAAATTAAATATGGAATGCAAGAAATCAAGCTTGTGATTATACCAATTTTAAGTAGTTACAAAATTCCACATCCTACGTACTATTAAACATTAAAAAATGAGAATCTATGGGGGTCAAAGCCTACACAACTTTAGGGTTGGATCAAATAAAATTATAAGCCAAACAAGCCCAAAGGAGTGTAAGAATCATCCATTCTTGCAAAGGATTGTTCCCAACTCAAGGGATTCACTAAGTTTCAATTTGGGGGAAAATCTACGGTTTGAAAATTGGGATTTGAGACTCTTTAAGGTTAGGGATTTGGATGAAAAGGAAATAGAGGAAAAAGAGAACCTGGGATGAGCCACGTACGCTGGGTGGCAGATGGGCCTGGACGCACATGCGTGACAGGTCGTCCGCACGTGTGCGGGGCCCACAAAGTTGGAAACCGACTTTTAGGCTGGGATCGGCCAGAGATGGGCTGCCTCCATACCAAGTTTCGCGTCGATCCGTTGTAAGGCGTGTGCGTAATACTTCGCCGAAGTTTTAGCCCCTCAGATGGGCCAGAATCCGAAAATCTGTTTGTGCATGACTGTAGGAGAAAACTTGGATACGAAAGTGGGTGAATCTGAAGGTGGAAGGGTTGTAGAGGGTGATGTACATGGTGTGTAAGAAGATGGAGATGATTTGGAGCGGATGTGGCTTCGCACCACGGTAGTTTGCTCTTCGAGGAAGGGAGGGCTTCGCACCCAATTCGATTCTTCAACCCAAAGAGAAAGAGAGAGGAGGAAACGCAAGAATTTTTATTCATCAAATATCATTGCAATACCTACATGGGATTGCTATATTTATAAGAAAACCCTAAACCTAAAAAAGACAATTACCCTTGCGCCAATTGCGCGCACTAATACCAAAGCAAAAGCAAATAAAATAACTAATCTAAGCAATCAAAGCTGTTCATGAAGTTTTTAATAGCAAAAATAGTTAAAACTCAAAATCCTAGATCATCTAAAGTAGTGGGCCACGATCATGAGATTCGATGGAAGAATCTATGTGATGATCCAATGCTCCATACTGCAACCCCCGAATTATGAGGCCCTCCAAAGATGTTGTCGTCGATCCAAATCGAAAGTGGGGCCCGCCTCCTCGAATACGTGCGTAGAGGGGGCGTGTGCATGATGTCCCCATCAAAATAGGACCTTCACAAGTTAAAGCAGGGCTTATTTTTATTCTAAAATTAGCAGTCTATGGAGTGAGTCGACTAAGATCGAGCAGCACGATATTAGCATTGCTAGGTTGTCAGCAGTCTTGAAACTTCCCAATGTGGGGACATTTATGGAGCTTTTGATGAAGCTTCACAGTGACGTTGAGCTGGTGAGGAGTGCAATTCTAAATAAGAAAGATCCCAGCATAGCTATGGATGCATATTCAGAATTACTTGCTGAAGGGACAACTTTACATCCCCATTCCTTCACCTATGTCAGTCGGTGATGCTGCTTGCTATGGCTGCAACCCCTTCAAAAGGGAAAGGAACTATATGAGTCAAATTAAGTGCTTCCATTGTGGTAGGATCAGTCATATATCCGCTCTGTATAGACACCGAAAATTTTGTAATTTCAGTCAGAAGTTGGGTTTGTCCATTGCCATACTTGGATTGTTAAGGAACATGCTATAGCTGGAGGTTCAAAGGACAACGCTACTCATGTTGTTGCTGTTGGTCCCTCTAGAGTCGACACTTCTCAATCAGATGCATTCCATTCACCGCTAGCCTACCTCACCCTTGAGTTTATTTCCCAACCTTTTTAGGTTGCTTAGGCTCTTTCTGCTTCAGGTATATCTGTTGGGAAATATTTAGATTAAAGGACTTCTGAATGTGCTTCTCAATGGCCAGGCTCATCTACCTAAGAATAAGTTATCGAAGTGCACTGGCTTTATAATTTAAAGGTAAAAAGCTCCTTTTCAACTTGGCCTCCATTTCATCCAAGTTGAGATGGGTAGAAGGCCACTACGTCAGAGATCTCTAACAATCCCATGACACCAATTCAGTGCCAACCCCCATAATTTTGAAGCAGCAAAAATGTAACTTGGGAGGCTGTGACAACTGTTACCACTTGAAGTGATTCTCTAATGACCTTAACTAGTCATGGAAGGCATTGGGGCTCAAATTTCCTATATAATCTTTAATTTCTATATTCATTAGATAGGTTGGGTCATCAACTTGAGGAGTTTGAGTTTCCTCAGCATAATTAGGATAATCATGATGAGGTGTAATAACCCTGATTTTCGTGACCCATTTGAGATCTTGACTAAAACAAATTAATATTTGATTTTTTGTTATTAATAAAAACCAAGCACTTAGCCCAGTTAGTAAAAACACTCTCGATGGAAGGATATGTTAGCGGATCGATTCCCCACACCGCATGAATTATATTTTTTTGTCAAAATCCACCAAAACCTAGTGGAATCTTCTAAAGTCAGGGTTCTCGCTCTATTTAATGGGGAGATCTACATGAAATTCCTACAGAAAACCCTGAACTTAAGAGCTGCTGGGAAAGAGAAGGAAGCCCTGCGAAAGGAGAGAATCCCCCAAGTAAGATTTCACCTTCCCATTCTTATTTTTTGTCTAAAATCCCTAGATCTAACCAATGGCTTAACCCTACGTCCATCGTTTTGATTTATGGAGCTTTTGAATAAGGAAAACGGTTTCCACGCAATTTCTGTGCATTAAGAAGATCAACTTTGAGAAAACTGGTCGTGTCATTCTAGGAGATTCAAATATAAGGATCCTAAAGTCATATTATGTTGGGACTTCGAATTTTAGAGTGATTCGATTGAGGAATTTCTATAGTGATCTATGAAATTGTATAACCTATAAGGGCTTTTGTCGAAAACAGATTTCAAGTATCAATTATAGATACCGGATATTCGGATTTAAGTGATCATTTGGTTTTCCTGAATTCGATTATGAGAAAAACCTTTGGATGGGTTAGACCCAATTATGTAATCAATGGAATTAATCAAAACTAAGGAGGAAGAAGAAAAACCATAAAATTTTTGAAAATCCGGATCGCGTCATTGAACATATTTGATTTCGGTCGATCGATCAAAGTCAATGTTCGATCGATCGAAGGAGGTTGATTTTGTCCAACGACCAAAATTTAAAATTCGTAACTTTGTTCGACTAATCAAACTTGAGGTTCAATTGATCGAGGGTATCCTCAAGCGATTTCCATCGATTGAACTCATTCAATTGAGGACGACCAAATTAGTCCAACGAGCAAACTGATTTAATCTCACCATGCTCAATCGATCGACGAGCAAGATTCGATTAATCGAAGGAGGCCAAAAGTGTCCAGAGACTTAAAAAGTTATTTTGGAATTTTCATCGATCCATGGTCGATCGATCGAGAGATTGATTGAGGGTTCACGAGCAAGCTCAATTGATTGATTGCATCGATTGACGGTCCCTGTTGTTTTTCAAATTTCAAGTTTAGAATTTATGTTTGGTCATCGTGCTTGGATCAAGGGTGGACCCCACTTGTTAGAATGTTATGATTGAATTTGAGGATGCTAAATCATCTTAATATGGCTTTGAAGCATAATTATACAAAGCGTTCGATTGATTGAAGGATTCAATCCTACCTCGAATAGGTGAGTGAATCCTAACGTGTCTCATAACTGTACGATTAAAATAGATGATGTGGATGTTATGTTTGTTATGACTGTGATGATTGCTATAATTGGCATGAATGATATGATTATCGTATTACCATGCTATCATGCTAAGTCAATTCTTGATATATGATTCCCATTTGAATATGTGAACATGTACGTCATTACAAGCATAAATTTATTGTTTCCTCTCGTATCGGGAGATGTATATGTGACTGTGTATGTCAATGCATAGACATAGAGCATGCATCACATGCATCCATCATGTTCTTGCACTGATTCCTAGAGTCCAGCTCTAGATGACTGCATGCACCTCGCGCCTCGGAATCCTTGGGGATCTTCCTGGATGGTTGCACCTGGTAGATTCGTTGCCAGAAGCCACGTAAGTGGAAGCCTACTCATGGAGTAGATGAATGTATTTCCCATGCCTACCTAGGTGGATGTTTGTAGGGTACAAGCTACTCATGCCTACCTAGGTGGATGTCTGACGTGGATGATTATGGGTTGACGGATCTCCAACTTAAGCAAGCGGATGATCATTCCACTTGACATGCATATCATGACATCTCTGCATTCATGCTCATACTGCATACCCTTTTTGTTTGTACTATCTTATATTGTGCTATGTATGAACCATGCTGGGTTCACTCACAAGCTTGGCCAGCTAACGTTGTGGATTAAACAACCGTATATAGACGGATGATGCAGGACGACTCAATCATGTGTAGGAATATGAGGCCGGGTTAGTGGATGAAACTTAGGATCAATGGTTTTACTTGGCTGAGGACGAGCTCGCTGCATTAGATGGATGAAAGATTTTTTTTTTTTTTTTAAATTAATTAATTAATTAATTTTTTTTTTGAGATTTTTATTAGAAACTTTAGTTTTCTTTCATGTTGACTGTTTGATTTGAATCGTGTTTATAGTTATAACCATGTTAGACAATGATTGATTATTTAGTGGAATAAAGTCCTAATGGGTGGACTTAGATTATTTTTGGGAATTTATCTTACGAATGTGAATGTTTTGAATGAAGTATTGGTAGATGGAGTAGGAGGGTTAAGTGTGTGAATGTTGATGTGATGACATTCTAGAATACATATAATTGTGCCTCTTAACAATTGTCTGATGGATGAATTTATGTACACTTAGTGTATGAGTCATGGACCATAACTCGGGTCTAAAGGTGCCCACTCTGTATCCGAAGTGCGGGGCATGGCATGAGGGGTTGTGGGTGCTCATAAACTTGCCTAAGGTATCGGGGCTGTTAATAACCTGTGTAGGTCTCGTTAGAGCTGGGCATTGAGTCGAGTCGGACCGAGTTAGGGCTGACCCGACTCGATTCGGTTTTGAAATAGGCCTGACCCGAACTCGACTCGACCCAGTACCGAGTTCAGCATGCCTAAACCAATTTGAATCCAGGTCTAGCTTGGATTAATCCGGACCGAGTCCGACCTAGTAAAAAGTATCGAGTCGGTTCGAGATGGCACCGATTCGAATCCGATTTGGAGAGAGAGAGAGAGAGAGAGAGAGAGAGAGAGAGAGAGAGAGAGAGAGAGAGAGAGGAGGTTGTGCAAACTTAAAGGGTGTGCCTGTGGAGCCTCTGTTTTTGAATTTGCAGAGATGGGTTTTTCCTAAAAAGAAAAAAGAAAAAAAGAAAGAAATAGGAGGGTGGTTGCTGGGATTGGAAGAGGAGGATGATGAGGGAGGAAGGGAGGGTGTGCATACTTGAATGGTGTGCTTGTGGAGCCTCTGTTTCTGAATCTGTAGAGATGGGGTTTTCCTAAAAAGAAGAAAAGAAAGAAAGAGGAGGGTGGTTGCCATGATCGGAAGAGGAGGATGAGGGAGGAAGAGAGAGTTTAAGATTGGGTTAGGGTTATACACACACACACACACACACACACACACTCACGAAGCTGAGTCAAGTCGGTTTCGGATCGAGTTTCGGGTCGAGTCGTGTCGAGCTATTGGGTAACTCGAACTCAACTCGGTTTGAGTTCGGATTGGGAGAAGCCTACTCGGTTTGGACCGACTCACCCATTTGGTTCGGGTCGAGTCGGATCGGAACCGAGTCGGACGAGTCGAGTTAGCCGGATCGAGTTGTCCGTGCTCACCTCTAGGTCTCGTGCTCATACCTAGTGTTTTAAGTATCGACAATATCGGTTGATATATCCCACGATATATCTTGTATCCCACTTGTGCGATGCAAAATGCACAAGTAGTGGGATATATCCCACATGTTCGATTTGGTGGGCATTTTTGATTTTCAATCCTTTTTTTTCCCTTGTAAATCATGTTAAATCAATGTCAAATTGTTATAAAACATGAAAAATCATGGATTGGGAGCTTCGATTTCGAGATTTGGAGGAGATGGGCCGAGTTGTGAAAAATTGAAAAAAAAAATCAAAATTTCCCAATTTCTCGCAAATCAGTTGCAATCTTTGTTTCCAAATAAAAAATCAAACATGTATGTAACCTTATCTAGTGATTCTTCTTTTGCTTATGAATGTATTGCTTGTGTTTCCACACATCTTCTTACATTTATAATTTATATGAATAGACTTTGAATATTCTTGCATCAATTCAGTTAGACAATGCATAGATTAGGACCCCATACAAACAAAACCTATTATGTGCACTTGTTTTTTGTAATGTTTTGATTTATAATTGTATATTGATGTCTTTCTTAACAATAACTGAAGTTTCATTGAAAAATTCGACCAATTTCCCAATGTTTCCCCATGTTTCCAACAATAGCGATACATTACGTGATACAACTGATATATCCCATGCGATAACTGATATGTATCTGTATCTCAAAGGTGTGATACGTAATGCGAAACCGATATTTCGAACACTGCTCACGCCCATGGTTCAGGCCATCTTTACCCCGCGTTTGAAACCTGGGTTGCCTATGCAAATAATTCCCATGACTCCATATACTCTTTGGGATTGGCACATGGCTTGCTAGAGTTTTTCCTGCTATCCTTTTCTAGGGTGGTGTCACCCAGCTTCGTTTTTGTGCTGTTTACCTTCCATCTTTGCCATCTGGTCATCCATTTGGCTCGACTGTTCTAGAAATTGTTGGTGCACATCTCTCTGTTTTCTTCCACCTTCCTAGAACTGTAAAGACTACGAACTGTTGTTCAACTGTCTACTAGCCTAAAGCTAGCAAGCACAATAAAAAAAATGTTCCCCCCTTCATTGCTTCTGCACAAGAAACTAAGGATTTCGTGCATTCATAAATCATGCATAGACGAGACCTACATATGGCAAAGAAGCCATATTTATAATTTTAAGCATGCATATACGTCTTTCCATTTTAATCCGATTCCAATCCTAGGAGACAATCTGATCTTTCTCAACATAAAGGAAAGTCGTGCAAAATCTCTTTCTAAGCATTTAGGAGCAAATAACGAAAAAGACTGCTACCTAAAAGTAACATAAGTATGAAAATAAGGATTCTATATGTTATGCATGCTAACATTATAAGATAAGTTCTCCTAGGAGAGACTGCCACGTGTGGTCAGGTAGAGCCTTGTCTAGGCCTCTTCTTGTACATGTGTGGAATGGGGTGCAATTGCATCTACACGTCTGAATTATAAATTTGCTAAATTTGGATGTAGAATGTTTAAAGGTGTTTTACTTTAATGCACCTGAATTCTAAGATTTTCTTTATTTTTAATTAATTTTACAAAATCACAAATCTTATGATTTATGATCTAATTCAGTGTATTCCTTTAATGTTTCTAAAATGTAGTTTACATTCAAATGTTGTGTGCATTATTCTTCAGAGAAATGATGCATGAGGACATGCTGAACAATGTGCAATTCCCTATGGATTGGTGCTGTGCAGTGCAGCTCACCTCCACAGTCCAGTCTTTTCCCATTAGGGGGCACCGACTTTATTTAGAACTTCTTTCCTCGAGTCCTCCGTTCGTAATTGTTCTTCTTTCTAAGTTTGGGTCCTTTTCCATAGCAAAAACTATAAGATTCTTGTATCATTCACTGCAGTTTTGAGGTTTTGGTTGGATTTTTTATTGGTAAAAACTAATATATTATTATCGGTTTCTTTTTCTAGGATTTTGCTAGTTGATGTAAATTTTCTGAAACTCGTTCACTTTTCTTATAGGTGCTGGTCAAGAATGTTGAGACAAATTTAGGGAGGATTGGTACAGTCATTGTTTTAGATCCACCTGACACAACTCTTCGAGGATGCACTAATGAGACAAAGTTACCTTCTCAATCTCAGCGCGTGATGGCCATTCTTCCTTCTTATGCTTTCCCTCGAACAGATCATCTGACCTTAGATCGAGAAGTTGCATATCTATCTCCTGTTTTAGCATTTAACCTTGGATTGCATGTATCGTGCTGGAAACTTCTTGTCCATGGGGGCCAAGAGTCTTTGAAGTTGTTGTTTGAAGGCAATGAGAGTGAGTCAGATGAAAATGGGATCAAGGGTTCTGCCGTCCATGTGGAACTTCTTCCTTGGTCTCTTTCGCCTAGATTTGCCTCACATTTGAGGGTTTCATTCGTGAAAATACCAGAATGTGGTACTCTAGAATCACTTAGGGGAAGTTCACTGATTGAAGCCAAAGATCGTCAAGAGATGATTGATTCAGCTTTGCATGATTACTTCAAAGTTGATAGGTATCTTGCAAGAGGTGATATTTTCTGCATTCAAATAAATTGGAATTGCAATTCAGAGATGTGCATTCCGTGCAGCAAGAAGACCCATAAAAATATCACAGGAATTACTATCCATTTCAAGGTTATTGCATATGCTGTATTTCTCTTTTCTCATCAGAGACGTTGGAGCTATAAAGAAAAATTAAAGCAGAACCATACATATTACATTAAGCATTTGCTAGGCCCCATGGATTATACATGTACAACCTATATTTTGGTGATTCTAAATGTTCCTATGGGGTGCTCCATAATGGATGGGGGATATCTGAAAATCTCCCCCATTGGATGATCGTATCTTTCTGATTGAGCTCCTGCTGAATGCAAATGGTTATAATTGGCTATTCTAATCGGATGGCTTGAATCATCCCATGAGGGAGATACTAGATTGTGGCCATCCATGATGAGACAAACCAGATCAACAGAATAGCTTACCAAGAAGTGACCCCATTTGTACCATTACTTTGTCCAACAAAACAAAAGATGCTGTTTCTTTCAGTAGATCATCACATATTACTTCTATGATTCCAATGACAGTTCTGGTTGGTGGTAATTTTTGTTTTTAGGTCATAGCAATGGAGCCGTTAAATGAACCTTTTCTTCGTGTCAATTGCAAACAAACAGCACTTGTACTTGGAGGGAGTGTGGCTTCTGCTCTTCCCCCTGATTCACTGATTGGTGATTCCAAAGTATGTAAGCCTTTGCAAGGGGATGTAGTTAAGATTTTGGCATCCGTTCTTACACCACCTTTATGCCCGTCAGTGCTTTCTTCAAAATTCAGGGTCGCCGTTCTCTTGCATGGTCTTGCAGGTGAATTTCTGCCCTTTTTTCCAGCTTCAAAAATACACGGATTTCTATTTTTGACATGCTTACTGACTTTTGCTTAAAGCTTGTAAAGTGTATTTCTCTCTCAATGGAAGCTGATTTCTTCTTATTTGATAAAGCATGTTGACATGTTGACTATTTACATTCTTGAATCTGTTGAATATGCACTATTTGGTATAGGAGTTGCTTGTAACATTGCTCTTCAAATAATTCCCACAGGGTGTGGGAAACGAACTGTTGTTCAATATGTTGCTCGTTGCCTGGGACTGCATGTGGTGGAATATAGCTGCTACGATTTAATGACGTCTTCAGAAAGAAAGACATCTGTTGCACTTGAAAATGCCTTCAACACAGCTAATAGGTATTCTTGAACATATTGAGTTTTTTACATAATCTCTAGGGCCCTGGGCATGTTGTTCGTTAAATCTGTCTGTTGCAATATGATCACTTTACAATGCTTCTACTCTGTCTTGAGTACTTCTGCTTCTTTCAGATCAACCAAAATTTCATAATATCATATAGCTGATTCTACATATCTGGTAGTCTGATGCAGGACCATCCAATCACTACACAGGACCCACAAGGGGCTTCAACGCTGGCCAGTGGAAGATCAGTCCTAGATTATGGTCCAGTTGGACTGTGGTGTCCACAGTCCAATTGGACGGTCCAGAATATCCATTGATTGGACTGTTGGGCACACAGATCCAACTGTAGTCTTTTAGGGGTTTTGAATACAACCATACAAGTGAAAAGGTCCTTTTCTACAGCTATAGAGACCTAGATTAGAATACAAGTAATATTTGGACTCAGGATTTTTCTCTTATTTATTTGATTACGAGTTTCTAGGATTAGGTTAAGTAAGAATTGTTGAAAGGAATTTGTTTTGTATACAATTGAATAACTAATGTACATAGTTGAATAGGGTATAAAGACTAGCTGAATAAGTAGGGAACTGCGCCTAAGCCCACGGCCAAAGGCCCATTAAGCCCTACACATTGTACATGATTCGGGAATTTATAAAAGAGGGGAGAAGCCTAGGGTTGCCTGCATTGAGCAAACCCAAGTATACTTCACTCTTTATTTTTTTTTTTTCCTTTTTATTCTCATTCTCTCTTTTTCCCTTCTTCCTTCTCTTGCAACTTCTTATGTTATCAGAGCTTGCTGCTTTGATCGGCTGAACAGATCCTTCTCCTTCATCTTCTTCTTCTCTCTAACTGTCTGGGTGCATCTTAGACTGCCATTTTGATAGTGTGAAATCTTCACTTTTTTATTTTATTTTATTTTATTTTATTATTTTTTATTTTTTTTTACAGGTAGAACCCAACCGTTAGTGGCATAAGTGAGTGTTCCTCCTCCTAGAGATCAATTGGATCAGCATTTTTTTTTTTTTTGTAAAGCACCATTGCAAAAACATGCCTTATTGACTGCCTCATTGATACTCCGTTGTTCTTGATGACGATTGTGATCGTAAGAAGGATGCTGTGCAGATCATCTCACTGCAATGTCCTTTGACCCTCAGATCTTCTGCTGGGATGACAGTTCATTGGTGGGCAGTTGTTTTCTGGCCTAGATCCGTCCATGACTCTCCATCATTGCTGTAAGATCAGGATGCTGCTGACGACTCAGCATCACATCTGGACCTTTGATCTTTGGATCCACTTTGCTCAGCACACCCTTTTTTTTGTCATCTCTGCCCTCTACCTTTTTTTTTAATGCTCTTCCATTTGTCCCGCAGCGGTCAATCTGTTGATCGCAAATCCTCTTACATATGTTGGATTCTGTATGGATGCGGCCCACTTTCGGGCTTGCTATAGACGTCACTGATCTTTTCCCAGACCTTGCAATCTGGCCACATGCTAATACATGTTTACTGGACTCTGTTTGCTGGTCATTTGTTGCTACAGATTTTGTTGCCGGATCTTCTATATCATCACATCTGAACTGTTGAACACCTACAAAACATTATTACTTGGCCAAGTGGGCCTATATCTCTAGACATATTGTTCATCCACGTGGGAATCTGCTCTTTTAAAAAATAAATATAAAATAAAATCTGGGCCATTGCCGTGATCAATGGTTGTTGGAGTGCTGGAGTTATGGCCCTGGTTTGTTGTTGGAGTGCTGGTGACTCCCAGGTGGTGCATGATTTTGCTAGTTGTTGATTTGTTGGAGTTGTTGGAGAGCTGGTAACTCCCTCGTGATCAAACTTTGAACACTTGTTGATGTGTTGGTGTTTAGGGCCACACGTGTTGGGGCCTTTGCTGCCGGACCTTTCCCGTGTTGCTGGACCGTTGCTGTGTTCTGGCATTGTGGATGTGGTAGTGATCCATTGTTGATAGTGATTGGACGCTGCGATTAGTGTGTTGGCCCCTTGCTGGCCCATCACCGGCCCACTCTGCTGTCCATGTACTCAACTTATTTTAGTATTTATTTTTCGCCGCTGATGGGTGTTCACTATTAGTGATGATTGACTGGCCCGTGAATTTGACAGTTGCTAGTTGTTTGAAGCCTACACAGGGAATACAATGACAGACCTCTTGACATCACTTGCCACCTCAGGGACTGTGCTTGCTGCCTCTTTTGGATTGTCATCTTGGGTAATTAACTCAGGAGCCACCGACCATATGACAGGTTATTTGTCCCTCTTTTCTCTCTCCGCATCCAATTCTTGCTCTCCAGTTTCCTTGGCTAATGGTTCTCTGTCAATAGTTCTTGGTTGTGGTAGCATCTCAACACCAAGTCCTCACATTACCTTACCCTGTTGTATGTGCTTGAGTTTCCTCTTAGCCTGCTGTCTGCAAGTAAACTTACCAAAACATTGAACTGCTCTGCCACCTTTTATCATTCCCATTACATATTTCAGGATCTCAAGATAGATAATTGGTGGTGGGCGTGAATTACAAGGATTATACTGCTTGGAACCTTGTCTCGGTATAGCTGGTCTAAGTGCTCGTGCCCCTCTATTACAGTGGCATGCCCGGTATGGACAGCCCTCATTAGACTCCTTGAGAACTCTTGTTCCTTATAATCTATTTCCTCTATTGAAAGTGAAGCATGTCAATTGGCTAAACATAGATATACCTTTTTGCCACAACTTCATAAACGGAGTTATCATCATTTGAGTTAGTCCATACGGGTGTTTGGGGACCAATTCGATTACCTAGTTTTCATAGTTTCAGGTATTTACTTGCATTTATCGATGATTCTTCTATAATGATGTGGGTATTTCTGATGAAGGATCAATCTGAAGTATTTGACATGTTTAAATTTTTTTAGATTTGATATACGTACTGAGTTTGACACCAAAATCAAATGCCTTAGGTCCAACAATGCTCTTATGTATCTCTTAACCCGTTTCCAAGAATTCCCTACTTCCGCCGGCATTATCCATTAGACATCCTGACTCTATACTCCACAAAAGAATGGGGTTGCCAAAAGGAAGAATTGACACTTGCTTGAAGTGGGATGGTCTCATATGCATGTACGTAAGCGTTTTTGGCACTTTGCTATTCGTACTGCATGTCATTTTATTAACCGAATGCCCTCCTCCATTCATAATGGCAAAACTCCATTTTCTATGTTATTTCTCAATGCTTCACCATTTCCCATACTTACACAGGTATTTGGTTGCACTGCATATGTCCATGCTCTACATCCTAGTTCTGATAAGGTTGATCCCCATGCCATCAAATGTGTTTTCTTGAGGTGTTCTCACACTAAAAAAGGGTATAAGTGCTTCAACCCGCCCCGTAATCGGATACTGGTTAGTGCAGATGTGAAATTTTTTCGAGGATACACCATTCTTTTCCCCTCCCAGTCAGGGAGAGCATCTCTCATCCATGGGAAATCTCTTTCACCTTCCTCGGCCTTCCGTCTTCCCTCCTTCGGATGCCCCACATTCCTTGAACAAGACGATGTCCCCTCGCAGGACTATTCCTACGGTCCCCACTTCACGCCAATCAACATCTCCTTTGGTAGAGATTCCTGCAGCATCTCCTTCACCTTCGGAATTATACATCCTGATTGCTCTTTGTAAATGTATTCGCTCTTATACCCTTCACCCGTTCTCTAATTTTGTGTCCCACTATCGCTTGCATCCATCCGCTCGTACATTTGCCATGTCTCTGTCTTAGTCGTTGTTCCTACATCGCTTCATGAGGCATTAGCTCACCCTGGGTGGAAAAGAGCAATGGAAGATGAACTTGCTGCTTTGCATCGCATTGGCGCATGGTCTCTTGTCACTCTTCCTCCTGGAAAGAAAGCAATTGGCGGTTAGTGGGCCTACACTATTAACTACCAACTGGATGGCACTATTGGACACTTAAAGGCAAGACCTGTGGCTGCCCCATAAGGCTACACCCAAACTGCTAGAGTGAACTATGATGAAACTTTTTCTCCTGTGGCTAAGCTGAACTCGGTACGAGTGTTGATTTCTATTGTTATTAGCAGGTCTTTACCTCTCTATCAACTTGAGATCAAGAATGCTTTCCTAAATGGAGATTTAATGGAGTTTACATGGAGCAACCTCCTGGATTTGTTGCTCATGGGGAGAATGGGAAAGTGTGCAGGTCAAGGAAAGCCATTTATGGACTAAAACAATCTCCTCGGGCATGGTTTAAAAAATTCAGTCAGACTTTGGATTAAATATGGCTTCCACAGGTGCTAGGTTGATCATATCGTTTTTGTTAAGCGGAATTCCGGAGGGATGGTAGTGTTGATCATTTATGTTGGCACCATAATCATCACAAGAAGCAATGGAGTTGTGACGCAGGACGGCCCTAATTATGATGCATGCTCATGAACATAATTAAACAACGGAAATAAAAGGAATAAATGATCTAAAATTCTAGTAGTAATCATCATAATTGAGAAAATCATAAAGGAAACATGCAATGGAGCGGGCCGTCATCACAACCATGGAGTATGGCATTCAATTATTACTTAGGTTGGATCCAGCGAGGGATGAGACCTCCCGATCTTGCATGGTCACACCCAATCGATCAATGAAGATCACTAGTCCGAAGAACCAAGAAGTTTCTCGGATTAGGGATTTGAGAATTTGGGGGTTTAGGGTTTAGATCGGTTCTCAAGATTTTGATTGAAGAAGGAATAGAAAGAAGGAAATAATTACCTTGAAGAAGTTGGAGGGGCACAAGAAGAAATTAGAAGAGGAAGATCAAGGGAAGAGAAGAAGCACCATTAGAGAGAAGAGAGGAAGGAGGCAACCAAAGGGTTTGCTTTTTCATTAATCAATAGTTGAAATTCGGATTTAGGGCTTTAGCCCACTTAAATAAGCAAATAAAGACATAAAGTTACTAAAATACCCCTATAATAAGCAAATAAAGACATAAACTTACTAAAATATCCCTAGAATAAGCAAATAAAGACATATACTTACTAAAATACCCCTAACTAAGCAAAAACGCGCAAATAACATAAGTACTGGAAAGTTCGGGCGCTCGGTCTTCTTTCTTCAATCTTCCTTCACATGTGTCTTCCCTGAGTGGGGTCTTTTATATGTCCAATCACATGTGAAAGGTCTTCAGCTCCTCAATAGTCGCTTATCCACAAGGACGGCACTTGTGGTTGGCGCTTTTTTCGTTGGTACACCTTGAATGCGCTTGTGTCCGCATCAAGTTGACTACATAATCATCATAGGAAGCGACAAAGTCGGCATTTTGGAAACCAAGAATCATAGCAAAAGTTGGTTATAGATAAGGATCCTTACTCTTGCTCCGGTGGTAGACCCTCAGGAGTTTCAACACCTGGTCAAGGGTTCGAGCATCCATAGGTGGTGAAATCCCACTAAGGCGTGAGTGTGTGGGGTGTGTGTGCGTGTTATGAAAAAAAAAAGTTGGTTATAGATTAAAGATGTTGGTCTTCTCTGGTATTTTTTTAGGGATTAAAGTGACCTAGTCGTCCACTGGGATCATCTTATCCCAATGGAAATACACTCTAAATCTGTTGGAAGAAACTGGACTAAAGAGGTATAAGCCATGTATAAGCCATGTGATACTCCAATGGACCCTTATAACAACTTATCCAACAAGGGAGAATTCTTCGATAGTCCAAAGAGATACAAGGAAACTTATTGGCAAGCTAATTTATTTAGCCATTATGCATCTTGTTGGCAAGCTAGTTTATTTTACTGTTACACGTCTTGTTGGCAAGCTAGTTTATTTAGTTGTTACGTGTCTTAATATATCATTTGCTATTGGCACGATGAGCCATTTTATGCATCAACCATGGGTCCAACACTAGGATGTAGTCTTACAAATTATCCGGTATTGGAAAAATGCTCCAAGAAAAGGATTTCTCTACAGGTCCAATGGATATCTCCAAATCGAATCCTATGCAGATGCAGATTGGACTGGTTCAGTAACAGATAGAAAGTCCACTTCTGGTTACTTGCACATACATTAGAGGCAACCTGGTTACATGGAAAACTAAGAAGCAATCTGTCGTTGCCAGATCGAGTGCCCGAAGCAGAGTATAGAGTTATGGGTCATGTAGTATGTGAGCTATTATGGATACGATCACTTTTACATGAACTTCAACTCTTCAGTAGTGGACCACTGATCTTGTATTGTGATAATCAGCAGCTTCGCACATAACCAATAATCCAGTCTTTTACGAGCAAACAAAGCACATATAGAAGTAAACTGCCACTTCATTTAAGAAAAAGGTTGCATCCAAAGAAGTCTTCATCCAATACATTCCATCCCAGGTCCAATTAGCTAATCTTAGTGTTTGCAATGCCGATAATATTAGTCGATATTATCCGTATCATAGCTTAGCGATACGAAACCCCAGTGGCGCATAAAAAAAATCCACGATATTACTCAATTTATCACAATGTATCGCGCAATATCAAGATGCCGTGAGATATCGTCACAGTCTCCTTTTATTGTTTCCTATGTATCAGATATCGTCAATACCGTCGGCGAACTACGACTATGTTGAGAGAAAACGCAAAAAACCTCAATTTCTCATCTTTTTCCTTCATTCTTCCCTCTTCTAAACACCTTTAGGGTGGATTTTGGTCCATCTTGTTGAATCTTTTAGGAGAAAAACAAAGATTTCAAGCCAGAATCAAGATCAAATCGGATTTGGGGCCAGTTTCGATTCGGTGAGTATTCTCGCAATTTGATCCTTTTTTTTTTTTGTTTTTGTTTAAATCATATCAAATCTGTGCCAAAAGGTTAGAAATGCTTGATTCTTTATGTTTTGCATGGAAAAGCAAGAGATTTGAACCTTCAATTTTGAGATTTGAAGGTAGGTGGTCTGATTTGGGGAAAAATAAAAAATTCCGCAATCTCCCAAATTGGTTGCAATCAATGTTGTCAAAACGCATATGCGATTGTAAGCGATTGCATATGGTTGTGCGCATATGCGATCACACACACACACACACACACACACACACACACACACACATATATATAGGGAAAAATTTTTAAAATGTAAAAAAATTAGGGAAACTTCCCTAAGTGATTAGATAACTTATTTTACTTATTTTAGGTTCATTTGTGAGAAATACAATCAATTAAACAATCAAGTATGTCAACAAACTATTTAACAAAACAATCAACAAGCTATTTAATGTACAAATATGATTTACAAGCTATTTAATCATTAAGAACTTCGAATATATTGCAACTTAGTTATAAGAATTTTATTGATATAGCAACTTTCACGTTTCAAGTTGCAACATAGTACTTGTAACTTACAACTTACAAGTTAATGTACAAATAGAATTTACGAAAAAGAAAAACAACTTACAAAATAATGAAATATTAAAAATAAACAGACTTAGTACTTATAACATACAACTTACAACTTAATGTACAAATACAATTTACAAGAAGAAAAATAACTTACAAAATAATGAAATATTAAAAATATACATGCTAATACTAAGGCTAATACTATATACATTGACCTAGTTTCCACTGTGGCATTTGATCACAACCATCATCGTCATCAGCGTTGTCTCCTTCTTTGATGTGTACTTCAACTTCTTCTGTTTCTCCATTATCTGTACGCACTAGTACTTCATCAACATCTAGTGGTTGATCTTGATCATCTCCTTCTACTTCCTCAATCTCGTCCACCGGTTAATTGTTGTTGCTCACCCCCCCTCTCCTTTGCCTTACAGTGCAAGTACATTCTTTAATTGCTGATCCGAATGCAACATCTTCGACTTGGGCCCATGTTAGGTTCTCGCCAGCAAAGACTTGGTCCTCTGTCTATATGAGCCACTCACTATCTACATCTAAATCATCTAGGCAGATAGGATGATAGAAACTAGGCTTTTCTCGCCTAGCTTAGAATTGTTCTCGTATCTTCTAGTTGTGTTGGAGGAAGACCAAGTCTTTAAGCTTCTTTTATTCAAGATGATTTCTATTTTTGGTGTGAATTTGCATTAAAGAAAGTGCATTAGCAATGACTCGTGGATGTTACTTAGATTTAACTCCCTTAGATTTAAAACTAAATTCAATATTAAAGAGTGCATTGCCAAACTTACTACCTCGAACGTGCTCCAGTTGTGCTCTCAACCGCTAGCAGTACATGTGAGTCCAAGAATCTTCATGGTCAACTTCTTTAGTGTTGGATCATTCCTGTTCCGGTCCATTTCATATGCAGCCCACCTGTCAGCTAAAAGAACAATTAAAGTAGGTTAGACTTTACAGATTGCAAGGAACTCTTTCTATATTACTTAGACATACTCGTTAAGACGTTCATACTTGTCAATTTCATTGTTCTATGCCTAATGATTATATATATTGAGAATATACCTGCGCTCTTCATATGAAAGTCCAGTAGAGCTTAAATCTTGTCTTGTTCTTCTTTATTTGGAATCATTCTTTCCAACCCATCAAGAAAGTCATCCATATACATCACTTCTTCCTCTGTTTGATCGGCAAAAGCCAAGAATACAGCCTGATTAGGGATGTAGGTAGCCAAATACAATGGATATTACATTTAGCTGCCTCATCTTCTATCTATAATATCTAAAATGGGCATGTAATCACGCTCTCTACAATTAAAATGGTCCATGATTTTATTTACAGCCATCTTCATAGCATCATAGATATAACCAATTGGTGGCTTTCCATCTCTGTCCACAACACTTGTGTCTAAAAGATTGCAAAAGGATGGTGTGTAGGATTAGCTTCCCTTCGGCCTTCTTTGACCAAGACCCATTAATCCAATTGGCTAATACTACAAAGCTTCCAAGTCTGACTGTCTTTTAAATGCAATCTTTGTAGTGTTAAGAAAGCTGTAGCAAAACGAGTGACAATTGGATGTACCCAATGTGTTTTCTCATATGATGGAGAAGGAGGACATGTTTGTACATTAAGACCATGATTTGTCTAGCCCTCGTAATCACTTTTATGTACAAGCTACTTATATTTTCTAGCATAAGATCTACACAATGTGCCGTACAAAGGGTCCAAAATAAATGACGCCTCTTCTCCATAAGAAAGCGCGATCAGTGACTATATATAAGGCTGCGTTGTCCATCATTACGTGGACAATGTATTCCCCTCTTACTTCCTCATCTGCACTATCTAATAATTTAAACAAATAATCGGGCTTGTGAGGATGGGCCGATGCATCAATGGACTTCAAGAACATTGTCCCAGCTGGACAATTCACTAGAACGTTTATTAGAGTCTGAACGAATTTATTGGTCCATCCGTCAACTATGAGAGTATAACTATAGGTTTTCCATGATTCTTTATATTCAACCATAAAACTTCTTTTATAATCAACCTCGGTTTTGAGGCATGTCTCCCTCTCTTCGTGATATGGAGGAGGCTTAAGCCCAGTTCCAAATTGACCTATTGTTTCAATTATAACCTTGAAGTTTTTCAACTTAACAGTGTTGAAAGCAACATCGGCTTGGTATAACCACTAAGCAATATATTGAATCATGGTTTTCCTATCTTTTCGCTTGTATCGATTTTTTAATGTGGTTTGTGCTCATCCTTTTCTTCTACCCCTTTGGTCGACTACATCCTTAGGATGTGGTTTACACCACCTATCCATGTGCCCATGCCCACAATCTCATTTTGGCACTGATGGTCTAGACCGGTCGGTTGACGTAGGGTGGGTAGGGCTAGGTTCATCCACATTAATCACATCTATATTCTCATATGCTTCTTGTTCCCATAAATTCTAGTCGAAGTACGACACCATTGTGTTTTTTTTTTTTTTTTTCTTGATTGTTTATCCACGTACTCTATAATTTCCTTACGATTTGTGGAATAATATTGGGACATTCTCTTGCATTTGATCCTGATGTATGTGTAAGGTGTTGCTTTTGCTGTGCATTGCCACAAATAGTTACAAACCCGCATAACTCACCCACTATGTGAGCCTTTTCGGATAATGCCTGTATTTCCGATACGGGTCATTCGACTTAGATTTCAAAGATGAAGATTGGGAAGAAGAAGACGTGATTCTTGTACACTTGTAAAGATAAAGAGAGAGTTACACACCTACACTTGTAGAGAGAGAGAGAGAGAGAAAGAGAGAGAGAGAGAGAGAGAGAGAGAGAGAGAGAGAGAGAGAGAGAGAGAGAGAGAGAGAGAGAG
>JAJHSJ010001631.1:0-48029 GCA_021015155.1 Magnolia officinalis
GTGTGGCTGAAATGGCCAAGCTATATGTCCTAGAGGGGGGGTGAATAGGACAATGCCAAATAAAAACTTATAATAGCGGAATTAAACAAAGTATGATAGCCAATGAATTAAATAAATTGCAATGCAGAAATGAAATGCAACCTCAAACTACTGAATTTGAGAGGTTGATACAAACGTTGTTCTAAGGACAACCTTTCACCAAAAACCAAATGTTTATGGTAGGACAACCTTTTATCTAGAAATGTCTTTGTATCAATTTCTCAAATCAAAGAGGAATAAAGAAATAAATACAAACTGCACTGAATAAATTTTACAAATGTCTTGTTCTAGGGACAGCCATACACCATAAAAATGGCAGGGCAACCTTGCTGGAACAATTTTGGAATTTAAAGCTTGAATCAATAAAAGGAATTGCTGGAAATAAATCACTAAATTATTACAACATTCCCACACTTGCTTGAAATTTCAAACTGTTACAACATTCACATCCACAAGGAAAATAGAACTGAATGATAAAAGATAAGGAATTAAATAACCATTCAATCCACAAGACAAGAAGTTATAGTGGTTCGCCTGTGTGTTCACCAACTGTCCTCAAACAGCCACACAGAATGCTACTCCACTCCTAATATCCTCACACAGGGGATATTAGCGTTCTCTAATAAAACTGGTTTTCACAGGTTCACCAAAAACCTTCACAATTGTGTCTTTATCACTTGGGCTTACACAATTCAAAAAACCCCACAATCTGAGTTTTCTGGCTCTCCTCAGATAACCATACACATAGAGATTTTTCTGGCAAATCTCATACAAAACCAAAATAGAAATTACAGGAATTGTAGAATACCTGGATCTTATCCTTTTGCAGTAGCCCGGAAGAACCGATCAGAGTAGAGATGATAGTTTCAATGTCCAATACTCAAATTATTGAGGTTCTAAGTTCTAATTGATTTTAAATGAAATCACAAAGGGCTAGCTCTATTTGATTTTAATTCCAAGAAGAAGGAATACACGATTTCCCCTTTTCAAATATGATTGGAATTTAGAATAAAATCAAATGCAAAAAGCTAACAAAAGGAATTAGAATGAAGCGCAAATTAGCTTAAAAATAAACACGACTTATCTCAGAGTGGAGCCTTGCTTTGATAGATTTTTCGATGATTAAACTCTGAAATTCGTGTGCTATTTATAGCTACAGAAATTCGTCTTCGACTGGTCTAGGAGTTCCCACGACTGGTCTTAGAAGAAACAGATTTTTGAATTTCTGCGCGGAATCAGGAAAACCGATGTTCGACGACCGGTCGTAGGCAGTCCACGACTGGTCGAAGGTCGTCCACGACCGGTCGAGACCCCTTCTCGACTGGTCGAGCGACAGTGAATTTAGTCGCTGGAGTTTGAATCGAGGCTCCACGACTGGTCGAGGTTCGAGTCGAGGACATCCCACGACCGGTCGAGCAGACTCCAAGACTGGTCGTGAGCGAACCAGAAAATCCGATAAATTTGAACAAGTCCAAGACTGGCCTAGGAAATTCTTAGACAGGTCGAGCCAGTGCTAGGACTGGTCGAACCAGACCCAGGACTAGTCTAAGAGCAGATCAAAAACATGTTTAATACATTTGAATAATGTATCCAAAATGACCTACCCTAAGGTCAATGACTATGGTCTATCAAACCTGAATAATGAAGTATGGACATTGAACTCTACTTCATTCAACGAATGATAAATCTTTTAGTACTTGAAGCCTGAAGTACGAGTCGTCCAAAAACTTGACACCAACATTTATCTTGAGTTTGCTTTTGAGCTTCACACCTTCAAACACTTGCTTGTATCTTGAACTTGAATAACCTTTGCGTGAATAAAGAATACTGTGTCTTCTTTATATCTTCTTCTTTATATCTTCGAAATGTACCTTGAAGCCGCTTGAAGAGTCCATGGTTGTCTTAAACATAGAACACACCAAGACATAGAACACACCAAGGTTTTGACACACAAATTTGACAACCAAAGAGGTATCATATAATAGCACTAACAATCTCCCCCTTTGTCAAATTTGTGACAAAACATATATATAAAATCACAATAGAGAATCATGAATCAGTTGTCAACACATGTCAACACATGACAACCATACACAATATGAGAGATGAATCACTCCCCCTCAATAAGACTCCCCATTAAGGAATGAGCACACAACTCACACACATCAATATACCACAATAACATATATATAATATACATTCTTCTCTCCCCCTTTTGTCAAAAATATGACAAAGGAAGATCCATAAGCTCAAGAAGTAAAATAGAGAATGTGCATAAAAGTGTTAGGAGAAGATATACATACAAACCAAAGTCACAGTTATAAGTTTAACAGTACCAAGAAAATCCAAAGTGAAATCAGTTCAAACTTCAGTTAAAAAATTTAATCAGACCCTGAAGAAGGAGCAGGAATGGTAGCATCAATATGATGAAGGCCTTTTTGTAAGCGCCTCAAATACTTATGCATTTTCTTAAATTGTGCATTATGGCCAACATGCATATTTTCTACCTTTTCTTCTAATGCACTTAGACGTGCATCGAAATCAGAAGGAACAAAATCTGGATCATCTTCAGATGCAGACTCAATATCATCAAAAAGATCATCCATGTTGATATCCTCATCAGGAAGATCATCTCCTTCATTCGCATCTCCAACTCCAGCAGCTCCACCACCTTCGACATTATCAACTTGACCAGCGGCCAATCTCAACTTCATTTTGTTTAGGTTGGAGTTGTTGAAAATAAGGTGTTGGATAGGAGCTTCACCAACAGGCATAGTGACCAACATATGAGTAGCTAAGACATTTAACAAATATCCAAATGGAATGTCACCATGACCTGGCTGAGACCGAAACTGAATAATAGAAGAACAATCATCAACGAAGGCAAGCAAACATTGGCACCACTAATGACTGAGTACAGTATACGAACCATCAGAAGAGTCAACTCAGTTTTGTTACCAGCCCGAGGATACACATTAGACGTAAAAATACGATGAAGAACTCTGTATCTGGGCAACAGCCACCTGGATTGAGAACAGTACCATTGACAGACCAAGGTGCATCCATATTACAAAGGGCTCTAGTAAATAGACGTTTTTCAGATTCAGTAACTTTATCACCCAATGTGGAAGGGTGGATTCCATCATCAATTACTGGAATATC
Organism: Magnolia officinalis; assembly: GCA_021015155.1. Taxonomy (NCBI): domain Eukaryota; kingdom Viridiplantae; phylum Streptophyta; class Magnoliopsida; order Magnoliales; family Magnoliaceae; genus Magnolia; species Magnolia officinalis. Next base: position 3,202 of record JAJHSJ010001631.1, read on the forward strand.
CATTAAGCCAGAAATCAAATGACGATCCACAGTAAAAGGCCCTTCTCTTGTAGTAACAATAAAAGTTAATTCCTCAAGAGAAAAGTCTGTAATACATGCAACCATGGCCTGAGCAATTGACTGAAATGCCGGCCCTCCCCAGTTCAAAATGTTAACCCAACCAACAGATTGAAGGAGAGGAACAAGATTAAATTGAGCAATATGATTAATACTAACTGCTTTCTCAACAATAACCTTCTTAGTACGAAAATCACGAACTTGTGGAGGGTCATCATTAGGATCTCTAAGATGACGGCGAGAAATAACATTAGACCTAGATGAAGAAGCACCTCTACTAGTTCGCTTTTTACCTCTAACATCCATATTCTTGAAAAGATTGAAGAAATTTCAAGAAAAACAAGATGGGTTTCAACCAAATCAGAAAATGAGGAAGAAAACCCCAAACCCTTGAAGGAAATATGAAATAATCAACACAAACAAGGAAGACAAGAAGCAATGTTCAAGATTCTTCAACAAAATCAAGAGAAATACTCAAACCTGGAGAAATCCCATAGATGGGTACGACCGGTCGAAGCTAAGCCCGTTGGAGAAGAAGAGGGAAATGAGGAAAAAGTGATTTTTCCCCCATTAAAGGAACCAGCGCGATACACGACCGGTCGTGATTAGTCCTCGACCGGTAACCACGACTGGTCGAGACTATCCTCGACTGGTCGTGTAAGACCAAAACATGCATTTTTTTTTATTTTATTTTTTTTAATTTTCATAAAAACTATGAAGATATTTACAATATAATATACAAAATGCATAATCAATCATCTTATATTACACATACCGAGATCAAATTTCAATTTATTGAACCTGCATTTATCGAGTGGTTTGGTGAAAATGTCAGCAAGTTGTTTCTCGGTTGGAATATATTCTAAACAAATTACTTTTTCTTCAACAAGTTCACGAATATAGTGAAATCTAATGTCAATATGCTTAGTTCGTGAATGCTGGATTGGATTTTTGGAAATATTAATTGCACTTGAATTATCACAATATAAAACTATCGAGTCTTGTGCAATACCATAATCACTTAACATGCGTTTCATCCAGACTAACTGAGTACATGCATTTCCTGCAGCAATGTATTCAGCCTCAGCAGTTGAGAGTGAAATGGAACTCTGTTTCTTGCTGAACCAAGAAACTATGCAATTTCCAATGTAAAAGCAACCACCACTGGTTGACTTTCTGTCATCCATATTACCAGCCCAATCAGCATCCGAGAACCCAGCCAATTGAACACTAGTATCATAGGGATACCAAAGACCCAGATTAACTGAACTTGCAACATAACGAATAATGCGTTTAACAGCAGTCAAATGAGATTCTTTAGGATTAGACTGATATCTAGCACAAATTCCAACACTAAAAGCAATATCAGGTCTACTTGCTGTTAAATACAGTAAACTACCAATCATGCTTCGATATAGTTTAGGATCTATATCTTTACCTGTAGAGTCTTTTGAGAGTTTAGAGAAGTACTCATAGGAGTATCAAAATTCTTACCATTTTCAAATCCGAACTTCTTAACTAAATTTAGAGCATATTTAGTTTGAGAAATAAAAATTCCATCAGATTGCTGTTTAACTTGCAATCCTAGAAAATAGTTTAATTCTCCGACCATACTCATCTCAAATTCAGATTTCATTAGATCTGCAAACTCAACAGTCATGTCAGTACAAGTTGATCCATAAATTATATCATCAACATAGATTTGAACCATTAAAATATCATTGTTCTGCTTTTTAACAAAAGTGTTTTATCAACACTACCCATTTGAAAATTGTGACCCAGTAAAAACTTAGTCAATTTTTCATACCATGCTCTGGGAGCTTGTTTCAACCCATAGAGAGCTTTCTTAAGGCGATAAACATGATTAGAAAACTTAGGATCTTCAAACCCTGTAGGTTGTTCAACATAAACCTCTTCATGTAAATCACCATTAAGAAAAGCACTCTTTACATCCATTTGATAAATCTTAAACTTTCTAAAACATGCAATGGATATAAATAATCTGATTGATTCAAGGCGTGCAACTGGAGCGAAAGTTTCCTCAAAATCGATACCTTCAATTTGAGTGTACCCTTGCACAACCAGTCTTGCCTTGTTTCGAATAATATTTCCCAATTCATCAGACTTATTTTTGAAAATCCATTTTGTTCCAATAATATGTTTATCTTTCGGTCTTGGAACAAGATACCAGACATCGTTACGAACAAATTGATTAAGTTCTTCCTGCATCGCAACTATCCAGTTTTCATCAGAAAGAGCTTCTTTTACATTAACCGGTTCTATCTGAGATGTGAAACACACGTAATTACAAAAATCTTCTAATTGTCTACGAGTGCGTACACCAGTGAGAGGATTTCCAAGGATTTGTGTAGTTGGATGATCTTTGACAGTCCTCACATCATGATTAGATTCACTTGATGAAGTTTCTGGTTTTTCAATTATGAGAAATTCATCATTATCTGAACTAGGGGCCGAAGTATTTAAGTGATCATCTATGACCACATTAATTGACTCTTGAATAACTCTGGTCATTTTGTTCAGTACACGATATGCACGACTGTTTAATGAATATCCTAAGAATAATCCTTCATCACTTTTAGTATCAAATTTTCCCAAGTTTTCCCGGTCATGTAAAATATAACACTTACTGCCAAAAATGCGAAAATATTTGACTGTAGGTTTTTTGTCAAACCACATTTCATAGGGCGTTTTATTATTTGATTTGCAAGTATAAACACGATTAATAATATAGCAAGCAGTATTAATCGCCTCAGCCCATAAATTCTTAGAAACCTTCATGCTATTTAGCATAACAGTTCCCATTTCTTGAAGAACTCTATTTTTTCTTTCCACAATGCCATTTTGCTGTGGAGTTTTCGGTGCAGAGAATTCATGTGATATTCCATGATCATTACAGAATTTCTCAAAACCGCTATTTTCAAATTCGGATCCATGATCACTTCGGATCTTATTCACTTGAGAACATTTTTCAGTTTGGATCCGTTTGATTATCTTTTTCACTTCATCAAGGGTTTCTGATTTGTCCTTTAAAAATGAAACCCAAGTGAATCTGGTATAATCGTCTACAATAACTAGAATGTATTTTTTACCACCTCGACTTTCCGTTCTAGTTGGTCCTATTAGATCCATGTGGAGAAGTTCGAGTGGTCTTGATGTGGTATTGGAGTTCACCTTTTTGTGAGATCTCCTAGTTTGTTTACCATACTGGCAATCACCACATATTTTATCTACTTTTTGAATCTTTGGTAGACCTCTTATTAGTTCTTCTTTGCTCAATCTATATAAATTCCGGAGTGTACATGTCCAAGGCGTTTATGCCATAATTCTGTTTCATTGGTATGGACCATGTAACACATTTGATTAGTGAGCTGTCATTTCTCACTATATAGCAGTTTTCAGAAGTTCTGAGACCAGTTAATATCACAGACCCCTTCTTGTCTATAATCTCACAACCTTGATTGGAAAACTTCACACTATGATTGTTATCGCATATTTGAGATATGCTTAACAAGTTGTGTTTTAAAAACCCTCAACATATAAAACATTCTTAAATAAGGGTAGATTATAGAGTTGAACCGTACCTTGGCCAATAATTTTGCAATTGCTACCATCACCAAATGTGACTGACCCGTCAGTCATATCTTGTAGATCGGTGAAAAGAGCTTTGTCACCAGTCATATGCCTGGAGCAACCACTGTCTAGGTACCACTTTGAAAGGCTAGTTGCTTTGAAAGCAGTGTGAGCAACCAAGCAGTCAACTTTAGGAACCCATTTCATAACAGTTTTAGGTTTAGGAACATAGTTGGTCTTCTTTTGTTTATATTTGTAAGAGTGACTTACAGAGTTAAATTTTAAAAGTTCCTTGAGTAAATCAACTATTTTTTCAGCTAAAGGATTTTTCATCTGATTTTTAAGTTGACATAGCTGCTTTTAGGTTTTTGAAAATTTTTGTTGTTTTGACAAAACCTTGTGAAGTGTTTTTCTCTTTTGAATTAGAGGATTCTCCTTTCACAAATTTAGGTAGAGAATTCTTCTGTTTATGAGGTATTGTTTTATCATACCCCAACCCGGATCTATCGCCACATTTTTTTGAACCGGATAGGAGTTTTTCTAATTTAGAATCACCTTGGGCATACCTCCAAGTTTCCTTTGAATTCAGAAGAGAAGACACTTCATTCTTTAATCTCTCAATTTCAGATTTTAAATCAACAATCAGAGAGTTTTTGAATTCTAAATCACTTTTTGATTTTTCAAAATAATCTGATATTTGAGATTTTTCTAAAACAAGCAAGTCAAAACAATCTCTAAGTTTAGAAAATTTTTCTCTCTGAAGTTTAAGCTTCACAGCAATTTTACAACTCCTTTGTATAAGGCATTGTAAGCATCTTGAAGATCTTCTTCATTCTCATGATCATTATCCAAATTTTCTTCATTAGTAGAATCATCGTGATCAGAGAAGGTAAACTTGGCTAGAGTCATAAGGGCTTTTACCTCATTGCCCGACTCGGTTTCAGAATCTTCTGATTCAGAAGAAACTTCAGAGTCAGATGATTCATCCCATGTAGCCAACATACCCTTCTTTTTGGGTTTGTCCTTATTAGGACATTTGTTTGCTAGATGCCCATACTCATGACAGTTGTAACACTGACTGTCTTTCAAAGATTTTCGAGTTTTAGATCTAAACTTCTTTTTATCATTTGATTTTTGAAAATCAACTCTTTTCTTACTTTTAAAAATTTTGTAAATCTTTTTGCAATAAGAGCTAAGTCATCTTCAGAATCGGATTTATCTTCTACCGTATTTTTGGAAGATTTCAAAGCAATTGATTTTCCTTTAGGAGCTTTAAAATTTAATTCATAAGTTTGTAAGACCCAACGAGTTCTTCCACCTTCATTTTGTCCGTGTCACGAAGTTCCTGGATTGCGGTTACTTTAGAATTGAACCGTTCAGGAAGAGAGCGTAGTATTTTTGCACACACTTTACTTTCTGGGATTTTATCACCAAGACCCCACATTGAGTTTACAATGTCATTTAATCTAGTATAGAAGTCCATAAACATTTCATTCTCCTCCATATGAATTTCTTCAAATTTAGTTGTGAGGAGTTGGACTTTAGATTTTTTGACAATCGATGTACCCTCATGTGTCATTTCTAAAATATCCCAAGCTTGCTTTGCAGTATCACAGGATATGATTCTTTTGAACTCATCCGGTGATAGTGCGCAAGTAATTGCATTTAGTGCTTTAGCATTAGCACTACTCTCACTTTTCTGAAGTGTGGTCCATTGAAAGTATGGTGTAATTCTCATAGATTTAGAACCATCAACTCCAGTTACTTCCATGACAGGAGGATTCCATTCAGTCACTGTGGCTTGCCACACACTCTCATCCATTGATTTGAGGAAGATCCTCATTCTGGCTTTCCAATAAGCATAGTTGGAGCCATCAAATGGTGGAGGCCCAGTGACTGAGAGGCTATCAAAATTTGACATTATTATATATAGCTTAGATCGTTAGCTCAGGAAATAAATCCAAATATAAAGAAATAAAAGCGAGCTATTAGGCTTTGATACCACTTGAAATGGCCAAGCTATATGTCCTAGAGGGGGGGTGAATTGGACAATGCCAAATAAAAACTTATAATAGCGGAATTAAACAAAGTATGATAGCCAATGAATTAAATAAATTGCAATGCAGAAATGAAATGCAACCTCAAACTACTGAATTAGAGAGGTTGATACAAACGTTGTTCTAAGGACAACCTTTCACCAAAAACCAAATGTTTATGGTAGGACAACCTTTTATCTAGAAATGTCTTTGTATCAATTTCTCAAATCAAAGAGGAATAAAGAAATAAATACAAACTGCACTGAATGAATTTACAAATGTCTTGTTCTAGGGACAGCCATACACCATAAAAATGGCAGGGCAACCTTGCTGGAACAATTTTGGAATTTAAAGCTTGAATCAATAAAAGGAATTGCTGGAAATAAATCACTAAATTGTTACAACATTCCCACACTTGCTTGAAATTTCAAACTGTTACAACATTCATATCCACAAGGAAAATAGAACTGAATGATAACAGATAAGGAATTAAATAACCATTCAATCCACAAGACAAGAAGTTATAGTGGTTCGCCTGTGTGTTCACCAACTGTCCTCAAACAGCCACACAGAATGCTACTCCACTCCTAATATCCTCACACAGGGGATATTAGCGTTCTCTAATAAAACTGGTTTTCACAGGTTCACCAAAAACCTTCACAATTGTGTCTTTATCACTCGGGCTTACACAATTAAAAAACCCCACAATCTGAGTTTTCTGGCTCTCCTCAGATAACCATACACATAGAGATTTTTCTGGCAAATCTCATACAAAACCAAAATAGAAATTACAGGAATTGTAGAATACCTGGATCTTATCCTTTTGCAGTAGCCCGGAAGAACCGATCAGAGTAGAGATGATAGTTCAATGTCCAATACTCAATTATTGAGGTTCTAAGTTCTAATTGATTTTAAATGAAATCACAAAGGGCTAGCTCTATTTTATTTTAATTCCAAGAAGAAGGAATACACGATTTCCCCTTTTCAAATATGATTGGAATTTAGAATAAAATCAAATGCAAAAAGCTAACAAAAGGAATTAGAATGAAGCGCAAATTAGCTTAAAATAAACACGACTTATCTCAGAGTGGAGCCTTGCTTTGATAGATTTTTCGATGATTAAACTCTGAAATTCGTGTGCTATTTATAGCTACAGAAATTCGTCTTCGACTGGTCTAGGAGTTCCCACGACTAGTCTTAGAAGAAACAGATTTTTGAATTTCTGCGCGGAATCAGGAAAACCGATGTTCGACCGGTCGTAGGCAGTCCACGACTGGTCGAAGGTCGTCGACGACCGGTCGAGACCCCTTCTCGACTGGTCGAGCGACTGTGAATTTAGTCGCTGGAGTTTGAATCGAGGCTCCACGACTGGTCAAGGTTCGAGTCCAGGACATCCCACGACCGGTCGAGCAGACTCCAAGACTGGTCGTGAGCGAACCAGAAAATCCGATAAATTTGAACAAGTCCAAGACTGGCCTAGGAAATTCTTAGACAGGTCGAGCCAGTGCTAGGACTGGTCGAACCAGACCCAGGACTGGTCTAAGAGCAGATCAAAAACATGTTTAAATACATTTGAATAATGTATCCAAAATGACCTACCCTAAGGTCAATGACTATGGTCTATCAAACCTGAATAATGAAGTATGGACATTGAACTCTACTTCATTCAACGAATGATAAATCTTTTAGTACTTGAAGCCTAAGTATGAGTCGTCCAAAAACTTGACACCAACATTTATCTTGAGTTTGCTTTTGAGCTTCACACCTTCACACCTTCAAACACTGCTTGTATCTTGAACTTGAATAACCTTTGCGTGAATAAAGAATACTGTGTCTTCTTATATCTTCTTCTTTATATCTTCGAAATGTACCTTGAAGCCGCTTGAAGAGTCCATGGTTGTCTTAAACATAGAACACACCAAGACATAGAACACACCAAGGTTTTGACACACAAAATTTGACAACCAAAGAGGTATCATATAATAGCACTAACAGTGGCCCACTTCCTAACCCTCTCATCTCCCATCTTAACCCTTCATTCTCCATCATCTTCCGTTGGGATTGAAGCCAAGGAGCAAAGGAAGCTAAGGGAGCAAGAAGATTAGCAATCGGTGGTTGATCTTGGATTTTCGTCTTTTTTTTTTTTTGATTTAAGGGTCCATATATGGTGGGACCCACTTGATGTACGCTTTATAATAAAGAGGGGCCCATAGTGGCGGGGCCCCTCCATCACCGCCGATATCCCTCTCTTTCTCTCTCTCTCTCCTCTCTCTCTCTCCTCTCTCTCTCTCTCTCTTCTTCTATGATTAATGGCCCACCTATGATGTGTATGTTTCCATGCCACACGACGAATGAGCCCCCTTGATCCCAATTTGGGGCCTGCATGACTGGACGGTCATATAGGCCCGGATGAGGGGAGAAAAAATATCATATTGATCCAAATCTAGTGGCCCACTACGTGGGACCACCATGATGTAGGTGCATCATCCAGCACCGTCAAGCTGGACGGTGGGCTGGACTCCGGATTATATATATATATATATATATATATATATATATATATATATATATATATATATATATTATAATATAATATAATATTATAATATTATAATATGATATTATAAAGCATTATATATACATGATATATAATGTATGTGTATATACATTTGGACGTGCATACCTGTACGTGTGGCCCATGTGGGACCCACCTATATTTGGAAAGGGGATTTGCTGTTGTACGTCCACAACAACTATTTGCTGCTGTATTGACGTCACCCACCAGTGTGGGACCCACCTTGTCATACGTTGTATATCCCCACCGTCCATGGGCTGGGACGGTGGGCCTGATCGTGAAGTGTGTGTTATATACACACCACCCATCGGTTTTAAATCCAAACCGTCCATCTGCCAGGGATGTGGGTTCCACTGCCATTTGACTTCACCAAGTTCTGTGGACCCACCATATATGTATGGGTCTCCTCCTCACCGTCCATTGCTTGGACGGTGGGACCCACCCCCCCACATGGGGCCTACCTTGATGATGGGAGCTAGACGTGGGACCCACTTGATGTGCCTGCACGTGTGCAGTGCACTGGACGTGGGGCCCACTGATGTACGAATTGTATTCCACACCATCCATAAGTGTGGACTCCATCGTAATGTATTTATTAGCTGCACCGTCCATCTGAACGGTGCAATGAGGGCCATTGTGATATATGGGTCTTATCCACATCGTCCAGATGGCTGGACGGTGGGACCCACCATTGGTGTATTTATCCTATATCCAAGCTGTCTATCAGGTGGACCACACTGCAGAAAACAGTGTGATCCACCATTGAAACCCTTTTTGGGTACACAAAAGTTTTAGATCAGTATGAATTTGTTTTTCCAATTAATCCAGGTCCTTGTGACCTATGGACAGATTGGATGAAAAATAAATGTTACGGTGGGGCCCACCCTGATTTACTTCACAACCACGCCGTCCATCTATTTTGGCTACCATGTGAGGCCCAGATAATGTGTATGGGGCCCACTTGGAACGTACAGGGCCCACTTTAATGTGATGTTTATGCGACACATTTGGTGAGCCCAAAATTGATGTATAAGAGGCCTGATTTGACATGTTGAGGCCCAGGTGTAGGGCCCACCTGTTGTGAATTTAAGGCCCATGTGACACGGCCCGATGTGAGGTATTCGAGGCCCATGAGCGTAGCCCATATGATGTATTTGAGGCCCAGAGACGAGGCCCATTTGATGCATATGAGGCCCAAACAATGCGGCCCACTTGTATACGAGGCCCACGTATGAGGCCCATGGTGAGGCATTTACGACCCATTTGATGAGGCCCATTGCAATAGCTTGGTGGCCCATGGGACGTGGCCCATTGTGATATATCTAAGGCCCATGGGCGCGACCCATTGAGATGTATCTGAGGCCCATGGGCGTAGCTCATTGTGATACGTTCGAGGCCCTTGTATGAGTCCCGATGTGATGTATGTATGGCCGTTACGTTGTGTATGAATCCCTTATGTGGGCCACTCCTTGGGAGCAATGTTGGTTAGATGTCCACGTTGATGGGCAATGATGGTTAGATGTCGTCATTGTGACCTTCCCCTAGGCCTTGTTAGGCCCATTCTCTTCATGGGTTAACTCAAATAAGTAGGCCCCATTCACCATAGACAGATGGCTCCGTGCTACCGGATTGGATATAACCACGGCCAAGGGCCGATCTTTATATTATGGTTCGATCGACTGTTCATATATGGAACCTGCCATGCTTATCAGTGCCGATTATCGATGCTGATTATTGGTACCGATTATCGACACCAATTCCGATTGTTGAGGCTGATTCAGATTCCGATTGTTGAGGCCGATTCCGATTCCGATTCTCGATTCTGATTCCGATTGTTGAGGCCAATTCTGATTTTGATTCTGATTGTTGAGGCCGATTTCAATTCCGATTGTTGATGCCATTCTGATTGTCGAGGCCGATTTCGATTCCGATTTAAATTGTCGAGGCCGATTGTTAAGGCTAATTTCAATTTTGATTGTCGAGGCCGATTATCGAGGCTGATTCTGATTGTAGAGGCTGATTGTTGAGGACGATTTCGATTCTGATTGTCGAGGCCAATTATCGAGGCCGATTTTGATTGTCGAGGCCGATTGTTGGGGCCGATTCCGATTCTGATTATCGAGGCTGATTATTGAGGCCGATTCCGATTTCGATTTCGATTCTGATTGTCGAGGCCGATTCCAATTGTCGAGGCTGATTCCAATTGTCAAGGCCAATTGTTAAGGCCGATTCTGATTCCGATTATCAAGGCCGATTCCAATTGTCGAGGCCAATTGTTAAGGCCGATTCTGATTCCGATTGTCGAGGCCGATTGTTAAGGCCGATTTCGATTATCGATTCCAATTCCGATTGTTGAGGCCGATTCCGATTTCGATTCCGATTGTCAAGGCCGATTGTTGAGGCTAATTCTGATTTCGATTCTGATTGTCAAGGCTGATTCCGATTGTCGAGGCCGATTGTTGGGGCTGATTCCGATTTCGATTGTCGAGGCCGATTTTGATTGTCGAGGCCGATTCCAATTCCAATTTCGATTGTCGAGGCGGATTGTCGAGGCCCAATGCGATGTATATGCAGCCCGTTGTGATGTGTATTCAGCCCATGTTTAAGGTCCAATGTGATGTATATGAGGCCTATGTGACGTGGCCCATTGTGATGCATTTGATGCCCAGGCGATGGACCCATTGTGATGTATGTTAGGCTCATGTGAAAGACCCATCGTGATGTGTATTAAGCTCTTGAGTGAGGCCCATGGTGTTGTATATTTGGCCCTTGTGTGAGGTCATGGGTCCACTATATGTTAGGCTCTATGTGGGCCATTCCTTGGGAGCAATGTTTGTTAAATCTCCACATTGTCGAGGTCAATTGTTGATGTCGGCTATTGATACCGATTATGAGTATGTGACAGCATAATATCATGATACATGCCCATACGCATCATCTGCATGTTTATTATGAGATATGATTGACCATTGCATATGTCATAATGCCGGTTGTTTATAGGACTCCCTGATAAGTGGAGTTACCCCACATGATCGCGCGGTACGCGTAGGTTTGAGGCATGACTGGATGGTATGACTCATGTATCTCGCTTTTTGTGATATGACTACCATACGCCCTAGCGACATCAGGGCCGTATCCTCCACAAGCATATCGTGGATGGCCAGATAGGACACTGAAAATCTGTTCTACATGGGGTGCTATAGATATGATGGGTGAAAGTCCCAGAACCCTCTTGGTTCCAGAGGTTTCTCCAACGTCTAGACCGAGTGGATGCATGAGCGTATGAGGGCCGTATACCGTTAGGCCGCGTCTCCTACTGTGTCGTGGTCGGTTGGAAGGGGGTACGGCCTTACCTGCCCGAGAGGTGGGGGCAATGCTAGGCTGAGTCTGACCAGCTCATGGTATGGGTCCGCTATCGACGAGCTAGGCCTGATATTGGCAGACAGAGAGTAAGGTCTCTTCCACCCACCTTGTTGCGTGCGATAAAGCGACAATCTGGTTTGGAGTGTAATAGACCCCGGTGATTCTCCAAAGAGGAATCGTACTGATATGTGGACTTATTGAGCAGGAATTACATACTCTCATTCATTCATTCATTCACTACCACTCGGGCTGGTGGTGAGCAACTATTTGTTACGTGTACCTTCGCATGGCCAGGATTTTGGTTAGGCGCACGACTAACCTGAGATCGGAAGTTTACCATATTGAGTCTGACTATCCAAATTTAGGCATGAGACTGGTTTGGATAGAAGTCCCTTGTGATGGACCCTGTAGCCTGCGATACTACGTACTATCATCCTGACCTCACACTCCAGCTTGGTCATTTCATTCACATCGCATATTGCATTCGCAGGCATATGACATTTTGGGTTGTTATTTTTTCTGTACTTAAATGGCCTAGACGGACTTAACAGGATTTACATATTGCATTGTACCATCGGCATCTGATATTAGCTCTCTATAAATCATCATTTGCATAGCTGATCTATATTGTGTACTCTGATATTGTATGACTCATGGACTTGTCAGTATTTCCGCTTACTCTGTTATCGTATGATTCATGATCTTGCTAATATTTCCGACATTGTATGATTATGGCATTGCAATGAATACTTGACACTTATCTTGTGCAAATTGGGGGATGCTTAGAATATGACCGTTGCTCCTGAAATCCTTGCTCGCTAGCAAGAATTGTCACAACTTAAAGAGAAAGTCTCGAGGGCGATGACGACGATCTCTGGTTACGACAAAGAATTTCACTCTCTGGAAGAGTAGGTAAAGGCTTCTAAGCATTCTTCAACAACTATTACTGAAAAGATTGCGATGCTCAGGCAACAAATTTTGGACTTGGAAGACGAGCAACGTGAAGTGGATTCGGGAACTAGCACACTAGTCTTTAGTCGATATTGAAGTCAACAGGCGGATAACTAGTCTTGAGCAATTGGAGATTTCGAAGGGAGAGGAGGCAATAATTTCTTTGGAACAAGAATTGATTGATGCTCCTAATCTGATCAAACTCATCATTGACGCTAAAGTTGAAAACGTGGCTACTGAAGTTCAGTTAAAGGATGATCTACGGTGATATATGCTTGCATTAGGAATGTCAGAGGACATATAGAATTCCTTTTGATATTTGCTATGACTTATTTTCGTGCTTGTTTCTCTTCTTCTTTTCTTGATTTCATGAACAAATTTTTGATAACTCATGAGTGTTATGAATGAATATCATGAATGAATGTAAGTGGTATGTTATATAAAGCACACCTTTGTTTGTCAAATTTCATGTAGACAAAACAACTTATGAAGTGGTCCGATGTCTAATGTGGATCAAGATGGAAAGTTTATGTTCTACTAAGTTTAAGATGATTGAGTTCAAGTTCTACTAAAGTTCTAGTAGAAGATCAAGCTCCAAGTTCATGTTCTACTAAGTTTAAGATGTCTAATGTGGATCAAGATGGAAAGTTCATGTTCTTCAACTTCAAGCTCTATTGAAGATTCAAGTAGTAGAACAAGTTTCGTGAAATTCAGGCTACTTCAAAGTTCGGTCATATCAGGTATAATAAACCCTAGAAAGACCTTAGGCTTAGGTTCTTTCAAAACATAAACTTAAATGGTTTTTATACTTATGTTAGGCTAAATTTCGACTAGTTTATGCTATGGTTCGACTAGTCTAAGCTGTGGCTCGACCAGTTTAAGGAATCTTCGACCAGTCCGAGTTTAAATTAAGAAAAAAATGGATTTTTTCGTTACTTCTTCAACCAGTCGAGCAGGCTGATCGACCAGTCAAAGAGGGGCCTTCAACCAGTCGAGGGTTGCTTGACTCAAAGTCCAGCAACTGATTTTTGGCACCCTCTACCAGTCGAAAACCATGCTCGACCTATTGAACAGGGCCTTCAACAAGTCGAGCAAGGCCTTCGACCAGTCGAAGTTCTATTTTATCCGATCGCGCTCAAAATTTGAAAATTTGTTGGATCTTAGACGAGTCGAAGAAAATCTTATACAAGTCGAAGCAACAACATTTCTACCTATAAATAGAGGCCTTCTCTCAATCCGAAAATACAATTCAAGCACATCAAATCCATCATCAAGAGAGATAGAAGCCCCTATTATACTCAAGCTATTGCCCGGTATTTATAAATTTATAAATAACTTATTTGTTTTAATTCCTAGATCTCTTATTCTTTGAATTTCATTTTATAAAGAGAGTAGATACTCTTCTTTGAGATATTGAGGAATTCAAATAAGTAGCCTTTAATTTGAATCTATTTAAATCAATCTAGAACCTTGAACCCTTGTCTATGTGATTGAACTTTTAACAATCTATAACAAGAGAAGCGGTTCTACGGCTACATCGACTAATACATCTTAATAGGTGAAGATAACTATATTCTGTCTTTTGTATTTTTATTTTATTGAGATAGCTAGAAAATCTCATTTGTTGGTTTTCCTGAGATAGGCAAAAAATCTTAGTGAGGGGTTTTTTAGTTTGTGATAGCCCTTTAAAATCACAACTGTACCAGGTTTTAAGGTGACCCTGTGAAAACCTTGTTTATAGTGAAAACCAATATCACGTGGATTGTGATTATTGCGAGTGGAGTAGGTGTGACTATTTGAGAACAGTTGTTGTACACATAGAGCCACTATAACTCTTGGTGTTGTGGTGAATGTTTACTTTTTGCATTTGTGGAGAATAGTTGTAATTTTATTTATGCGAAAGTGGTGAATGTTTGTAATAGATAGCTGTATTTTCTCTTGCTTGGTTTGATATATTGATTCTTACAATCATTCGTGAAATAAAGTTGTCCTACCTAAACTTTGTTTTGGGTGAATGTTGTCCTACGAATTAGTTTGAATCAATTTTTCAATACTAGTACGATTAAGTTTTCTGATTTATTTATTATTTCAGCACTTTAGTTTTTATTTGGCATAGTCCTATTCACCCCCCTCTAGGGCTTCTTAAGCTCGCTTTTTCAAGTGGTATGAAAGCTTTGTTGTTATTATTATTAATTTCCTTGAGTTAAAAGATCTAGAGCTTTCATTATGTCAAATTTCAATAGCTTGTCCATTACCAGGCCACCACCTTTTGATGGCTCTAACTATGGATACTGGAAAGCCAGAATGAGGATTTTTCTAAAATCCTTAGATGAAAGCGTGTGACAAGCCATTATAACCAAATGTAAACCTCCTATGACTGAAGTATTAGGCAGCGATGAAACTAAATTTATGAGAGAAACTGCATTCAATTCATGGACTGCCGCTCAGAAAATCGAAAGCAGTGCAAATGCTAAGGCCTTAAATGTCATAACTTGTGCTTTATCACCTGATGAATTTAAGAGAATTATTTCATATGATATAGCCAAATAAGCTTGGGATATTCTTGAAATGACACATGAAGGAACTACTACAGTCAAGAAATTAAAAGTTCAAATCCTCACTACTAGATTTGAGAAAATTCGTATAGAAGAAAATGAAACTTTCATAAACTTCTATATGAAACTAAATGATATAGTAAATTTCATGTGGGGTCTAGGAGATGGAATCCTAGAAAACAAGGTCTGTGAAAAAATACTGCGATCTCTTCCTGAGAGATTAAATTCTAAAGTAACCGCCATTCAGGAATTAAGAGATAGTGATCATATGAAGGTTGAGGAGTTTGTTGGCTCTCTCCAAATGTATGAATTAAATTTTAAAGCTCATAAAGGTAAGTTCATTGCTCTTAAATTGTCTAAATCTTTTTCAAAAGAAAATTGTGTTAATTCTGATTTTGAAGATACAAAAGATGATATGACATTACTTGCTAAGAAATTTTATAGAATTTTCAAAAACAAGAAAAGATCAGATTTTCAAAAACTAACTGACAAAAGAAAATGAAAATATAAAATTTGGAAATTTGTAAAGGACAATTAATGTTTCAACTATCATAAATAAGGACATTTGGAGAATAAATGTCCTAAAAGGGATAAGTCGAAAAGAAAGGGCATGATAGTTACTTGGGATGAATCATCTGGCTCTGAAAGTTCTTATGAGTCTGATGAATCAAAATAAGAAAATACAAATGATGTAAAAGCCCTTATGTGTCATGCTCCAAACTCGGAAACCGGGTTCACAAAATTTCCAATCGCCGAATCCGGTGCCAACAGCCTCCGCAGTACCCCATTCTTGGCTCCCGACGTCCATACGCCAGATTCCGATCCTGGGATCCTATAAGGAGGATTTTCTCATGTACATTTTACTCGTAAGAAGCATAACCACAAGTATACCCAAATCAGAAAGGCAACATCATCATCACATATCCACTAATATAAACATTTGAATACAGTGCTGAAAGGAAAATACATATATAAAAAATCAAAGCTCTAGAAGACGGCTGCACCCTCCAAGCTCGACGCTGCTGCAACCCTATACCACCAGCATGCATATATCGTGCATAAGCTTATAGAAAGCAAAGGGTGGTGTAAGTGTGTGAGCAGTATATGTGTGTTCAGAATGTAATATCATAGTAAACGGAAATACTGGTAAGTCCACGAACCATACAATACCAGAGTAAGCAGAAATACTGACAAGTCCATAAAAATATTATCAACCTCATCTAGGATATGCAACGAAAAGATATAGCAAGTCAATGTTATATACTGAGAAAGTAATGTAAGTCAGCTATGTAATGCGGAAAAATAATGAACCAAATATCAAATATCGAGGATGGAATACAATATGCAATTCAGAAGAGCTACGAATACCATCAGCCTCATCTAAGTCATATGAATGCAGAAACATAGCAACCCAAAATGCCATATGCCGAGGATGTAATGCAATATGCAATATATGGTGCGAATGTAATGACCAAGCTGCAGTGTGAAGTCGAGATGATAGTACGTGGTATCGCAGGCTATGGGGCCTATCACAAAGGACTTCTATCCAAACAAGTCTCATACCTAAATTTGGATAGATAGACTCAATGTGGTAAGTTCCTGATCTCAGGTTAGTCGTGCGCCCCAATCAAAATCCTGGCCATTGTGAAAGTACACATAGCAATTAGTTGTGCACCACCAGCCTGAGTGGATAGTGAATGAATGAATGAATGAGTATAATGCTAAGTATACAACTCCTACTCAATCAGTCCACAAATTAGTACTGTAAATCTATGGGATCATCACTAGGGTCTAGTACACTCTACGCTAGTTGCCGCACCATCAAGCACACAACTGGGTAAGTGGAAGAGACCTCACTATCCATCTGCCAATATCTGGCACGACTCGTCGATAGCGGACCCGTTCCTCAAGCTGGTCAGATTCATCCTAGGTATGCCTACTCCCTCATGCTGGTAAGGCCACACCCCCTTCCAACCGACTACGACACAGTGGGGGACGCAGCCTACTGGTATACGACCCTCATGCGCTTATATATATTCACTTGGTCTCGACGTTGAAGCGTCCTCTGGTACCAAGAGGGTTTAGGGATTTTCACCTAGGGCCATCTATGGCGGGCCGATGCTAGTAATAGATTTTTGGTGTCCCATCTGGCCATCCACGACATGCCTGTGGAGGCTACAACCCTGATATCGCTAAGGCGTACAGTAATCGCAATCACACATTGCAAGATGCATGAGTCATGTAGTCCAATCATGCATCAATCATGAGCATACCGTGCGTTCATGTGGGACAATTCCACCTATCAGGGAGTCCTATAAACCATCTGTACTATGGCATATGCAATGGTTAATCACATCTCATAACAAACATGCAGATGATGCGTATGGGCATGTATCATGATGTTATGCTGTCATATACTCATAATCGTTATCAATAACTGGCATCAACAATCAGCCTCAATAATGTGGACATTTAACCAACATTGCTCCCAAGGAATGACCCACATAGAGCCTAACATATAGTGGACTCATGACCTCACACAAGGGCCTAATATACAACACTATGGGACTCACTCAAGGACTTAATACACATCGCGATGGGCCTCTCACATGGGGCTAGTATACATCATAGCAGGCTCTATTGCCTGGCCCTCAAATGCATCACAATGGGCCTCATCACATAGGCCTCATATACATCACATTGGGCCTTTAGCACGGGACGAATACACATCACAATGGGCCTCAAATACGGGCAGCAAATACATCACATTGGGCCTCGACATCGGCGTTGATATCTGGCCTCGACAATCGGCCTCAACAATCGGTGTCGATATCCGACCTTGACAATCAGAATCGGCCTTGATAATCGGCCTCAACAATCAGAATCGGCCTCGATAATCAGAATCAGTCTTGATGATCAGTCTCAACAATCGGAATCAGCCTCGACAATCGAAATTGGCCTCGACAATCGGCCTCGTCATAGGGCGGGGTCCATAGATGGACAGCTGATGATGGATCAACCAATATCAATGGGGCCCAATAATTTGGGTTAACCCACTAGAGAATGATGAAAATGGGCCTAACCAGGCCTAAGGGAAGGTCATAATGTGGACATTTAACTATCATTGCCCATCAATGTGGACATTTAACCAACATTGCTCCCAAGGAGTGGCCCATATAGGGCCTAATATATAGTGGGCCCTTGACCTCACACAAGGGCCTCCTACACAACATAATGGGCCTCACACAAAGGGGCCTAATATACCTCACAGTGGGCCACATCCCATAGGCGTCATATACGTCACAATGGGCCACATCCCATGGGCCTCATACACAGGCCACATATGCATCACAATGGGCCCCACATATGGGCCGCATGTACATCACAATGGGCCCCTTACACAAACCTAATATACATCACAATGGGCCTCTGACACGGGCTTAATGTACATCACAAAGGGGCACATCTCGTGGGCCCCAAATATATCACAATGGGCCTCTACCCATGGGCCCCAAATACATCACAATGGGCCTCAACCCATGGGCCCCAAATACATCTCAATGGGCCTCAACCCACGGGCCCCAAATACATCTCAATGGGTCTCATGTACAGTAAATCAAGGTGGGGCCCACACACTATAATTTGTTTTTAAGATTATTATAGGGCATTACCCAAAATGAATCATATAGAAAGATCATCTGGACCATACCACAAATAACAGTGGTGATAATGATCTCCACCGTTAAAATGCATAGGGCCCACCACAAATTTTATTTTTCCATCCAATCTGTGTATATGGTCACAAAGACCGGAATTAAGTGGAAAGACAAATTCATATTGATCCAAAGCTTCTGTGCACCCAAACAGGGTTTCAATGGTAGACATTCAATCCCCACTGTTTATGGCAGTGTGGTCCACTTGATAACTAGATCTATCTTATTTTTCTTCTCAAGCCCTTAGGACGAGCTCACCAAATAGATGGATGGTTTGGATAAATCACATACATCAGGGTGGGGTCCACATACATGGCCCACTAGAGGGTTGAATCTGCTTCATTTTTCATCAAATGGATAGACAGTTTGGATGTCACATATACATCATCTGGTGGGGTCCACGTTTGGACGGTGTGGGTAAGACCCATATATTACAGGGTCCCACCATCATGCATATGGACTAGGGGTGCACATGGCTCGGTTCAGTCCGGTTCTGGGGTGAAACTGGAACCGAACCGATCCTAACGATTCTTCAAATATTGGAACGAAAACGGACCGTTAGCACCCTAGAACAGAACCGGACCGTGAAAAACGGTTCAATTCCGGATCAGTTCCACGGTTCTGGGCTTTTAAAAGTCTATCCCAGTTAGATAATGCTATAACAGGAGAAGAACAGAAAGAAGAGAAGATACAGATCGCTACAAAAGCTGAGTAAACGACAAATGGCCCCGATCGTATGATTCTCATGAAGGATATGCGTTTAAGAAAGAAGACATCATTCCCATGATGAACCAATTATTGACTGATGGAACAATTGAATTCCCTCAATCCAAGAGCCCTGAGGAAGTTGAAAAGATGAAAGAAAAGAATTATTGTCATTATCATAATTTTGTAGGACATCCGACAGAAAATTGCTTCATGTAGAAAAATATATTGCAAAGGATGATAAATAGAGGTGAAATTATAATAGAAAAAGAGAAAGAAAGAAATAGAAAAGCAGTTGTGAATGTATTGTTTGTCTAAGATACTACGCACAAAGGGATGAAATATGAAAAGAACGAACATGAATAGCATTGGCTGCATGAGGGCCATAAATGGAAGAAGAAAGAAAGTTGTAATATGATTACTGTCAAATCTTCTGGTGAACTAACCAAGATGCTGCTAACGAATACACACAAACCAGCTGTAGTCACATTGTGTTCAATGAAAAAGATAATAAGTCCATTTCAAAAGCAAGGGCCTGAAGTAATGAGAAGCGAGATGCCTGAAATGTCAGAAGGGAAGAGTAAAGTTGAAAAAGTTACCTATGATGTTGTGAGTCATTTGAAAGGCATCCATGCTTGTTTAGGTATATATGACACGTTACGACTGGCAAGAGACTTCAGGTAGATGTTGATCTAAGCTCTATTAAATAATAACATCAGAGATGCGCTACTTGTTGAAATGAAAAGTACAGAGTTAGCACGACTGTATATGCCCAAAATGACATAAGCAAATAAGTGTATGTCCATTATTACCTTTTCCGCTAGCGATTTAATCTGCGACAACATAATAGATCGTTGATGATTATTGGCTATATTCACGACAAGCAAATTAAGTGAATAACGCTAGATAATGGTTCTGCAGTGAATTTATTACCGTTGAAGGTATTAAATGACCAAGGATATCTTTGTTCTCATTTATGTCCTAGCAGGATGATGATTCAAGGCTTTAATTAAGATGGGTAATGTGCGTTGGGAAAAATCACGCTGACACTGGAAATAGGTGAATTAACTACGAATGACGTATGTCATGTCATGTAACGCCCTGAAAATCGGGGGTCGAACATAAACTCAACTCCCGAGTTCCAGAACATCACTTATGCAACAAAATGAATGATGATTGAATGTTGACTGTATTCGTGCATTGAACATGAGTGAGATTAAGCCAAAACAGCATATCATACTCCAGAGACAGTTAAATTTGCAAGCGGAAGACTGTGATAGATAGATAAAATATATAACTTATGATGAGTCTCCAGAGTGTGATAACATTACCAGGTTAAATAAATACAAGTGCAGTTCTAAAATGTACCAAATGTGAGGAAGTGTAATGCCTCCTATCCCATGTACCATAGCCCCGTCAATACAATATCAGGTCTTCATTGACCTGCCAGAGAGATACAGATAGGAGAATTCCTCCTATCATCATAGAAGTAGTCCGGCTCTGCTTCACAAGCATCGCCACCACCTGAAACTCAACAAATCTGGTTGGTGTGTACAACACCGTCCCGTAACGTGGGAGTGAGTGATCAACTCAGTGGAACAGTAAAGCATAGGTTAACATGTTATCAATTCA
This sequence comes from Magnolia officinalis, assembly GCA_021015155.1. Lineage (NCBI taxonomy): Eukaryota > Viridiplantae > Streptophyta > Magnoliopsida > Magnoliales > Magnoliaceae > Magnolia > Magnolia officinalis. The sequence goes on from JAJHSJ010001631.1 coordinate 24,380, forward strand.
ATCAAGCAGTAATGATAAAGCAGTAAAATCAAACATTTCTAACTACTCTTGTTAAGTGCGAAAATGAAATGACATGATGCTGTATGCCCTTGCCAAACCACCCTCAAGCGACATCATCTTACGTTCGCGAATGCTTACTCCCTCAGTGCGCCACATCTACAAAGCACAAGCGGTGCGATGATGCTCATGATTACCAAGTTTTTATTAGCCCATTTCAAAAAGCATTATTGGGAAACTAAGGTACCTCCCTTGTATCATTCCCAAACATGATCCATTCTAGGGTCGTCAATCCTAGTTAATCTCATACGACATTATGGTTTGAGAGGCTTAGCGAAGGCATCACAAAGGGCTCGTCACCCGTCAGCACGGATACAGATCTCACCGTATGCGGCTCAATTGCTGACCGTCAGCTCGAGTACAGGTCTCACCGTACTCGGCTCAATTACTAGCCGTCAGCTCGAGTACAGTCTCACCGTACTCGGCTCCACTCATACTCTAGTTGCTGTGAAAGACTCGTCGCCAATCACAGACCCTTGGAGTATACTCGAAGATACTACGGAGGACTCGTCGCCCGTCAGCACGAGCACAGGTCTCACCGTACTCGGCTCTCGCCGTAAGTATCGACAGCTCGAATACAGTGTCCCATACCACCGTATTCGGCTCACGAGTTGGTTGCGCAATGGTCACTACGGGGAGGCACATGGCCCCAGCGTAGGCCGACAGCTCGACCACGGTGTCCCATACCACCATGCCCGGCTCATGCGTCTTAGCGGATCGAGGTACCATGGTTAAAAGGGGGTTTCACTGGTAAGTTTGGTACCCTAGGTTCAAGCAGTAGCGTCCAAACAGGGTGAACATGCATAAGGCAGATCGGGTTACTTGATGAGCTCGACTAGCACGATCCCCGTTGAGCTGCACGACATGAAGTGCATAACAACTTCGTGTGGCCTAGCCACTACCGACTGGCAACGCACGACTCGAGTACGTCGAACACATCCCACGTGGCAAATGAATCTCAGCCACGAGTTCAATCCCGTTACCGATTGCCTGGACTATAATCATAGCCCCAAACACAATCAATTGTAGATAGATAAAGCAGTAATGGATCAAGATTCAACTCATACAATCAAGTCTGATATCATCCGTTTAGGGCTGTCAGGGTTGTTGCACGCACTCATTGCTCCGCTCCCCCATCACCCATGACGGATCATACAACGTAAATACAAATTTAAACATATGCATTACATAGTTAAAATCATGAAGCAGTTGAGCATGTTATGAATCACAACACAAGCATGAATTTGTACATGTTCAATTCCTAATCACACAACTATCAAAGGAGATCATACACATAGTTAAAAGAGGTTGAGAATCATATCTCAACACCCTTATACATTACAATTTGCTAACTACTGCTCATTCAGACATTTCAAGAAACACTTAAACAAACATACATCAACATACATGACATATGTCGATCACAGGCATTAGGCCAAATCCTTTCACTAGGGAGTTGCCCCAATCATAACACGCGTACACCCACGACGGATAGTCATGGCAAGCAGGAACCAAGTTCCATATTCAATCGGCTATTTCCACAAACACTTGGGCCACACATTTTAGCATATATAGTGTATATTGGCCGTGGCGTGACTTAGGGCAAATCCTTTCGTCAAGGGGCATCGCCAATACATAAATCATGAATCCATGACAATTAGTCATGGCGAGCACGAATGAGAATTCCATACTCATTCAGTCATTTTCACAAACACTTAGAATACACTATTACAACATACATGGTGCATGTTAGCAAAACATGTATTAGGGCTATCCCTTAGCCAAGCGAGTATCTTATCCATGTATAACATATTATTACAGCAAATAATCATGATAAATACATCTCCAAAATTTATACGTATACAGTATTTCTAGAATACACAATTTCAACATACGTAGCATTTACAAGTGAACATGTATTACGGCGATTCCTTTCGCCAAACTAGTATTTTATCCATATATAGTATAATCATACATTAAATAAACATGACAAACATTTTTCCAAAAAAAATACGTATACGGTATTTCTACGTATACCTAGAGTATGTGAAATTCCATATTCTACAACGTTAATCGAAACAGGAAACGGAAAGCACTTTGTACATGTGCAATTGCATGCAGATCATGAATCTATCATTATTTGACATTGAAAGCGTTGAAAACCCTAACCTATACACCTAAAGTCTGCACCTTTTGTCGTAGAATCGTAACGGAGTTGATAGGTTTGCTAAGCTTCCGTATTCGGCAGTTTGGCAACCTAGAGAACGAAATAGGTTAGCTATTTCACAACCTACAACAGTTTTAACCGCAAAACAGATTAGGGTTTGGGTTTCTTACCTAGAAACGACGCCGAAAACGCCGGAAAAGCGTCCAGAAAGGGATGGTGTAGCCCGTGTGGTGGCAGGGAACGACGGCAGGGAGGTTCTCCCACTTCTCCCTCACTTTCTCTCTCATTTCCCTCTCTCAATTCCAAATTCGTATGGCTGCCATGAGAGAGGGTTTAAGGTCCTTATATAGTCTCAAAACTCACCGAAATGGACTCCTGATCAAAGGTTACTGTTAATATAGGTATTTCGTCACTTTTCCAGCTCAAAAGAGAGGTTCTGGTGGCCCTCCTTGAGCCAAACGTCAGACTTAAGCTCACCACACATGGATCTATGAGGGATTACGTTTTCGACTCAATCGGATTCCCAGATCGCACGTGGCGGACCACTTTCAGTTCAACGGTCAGTGGGCCATGATCCTAAATTCAAGTACATGTAAATGTTCCTGAAATTTTTCCTGATCCGAGGGTGTAATTTGGTCTGATTTGACGGTCTGGTTGCTTAATACTGATGCGCAAGCGAATGGTGCCAGATCACTATTCCAGATATTTTAATTTCAAAGGGAATAGTGTTTTTCACACTCCCTCGCTCCGGATCGAAACGAATGGCCGTGGGACATCGGCTGGATCTGATTTTTGAGATGATTGTCAAGCCCAGTGAGGCGGTCCTAGTTCATTAGCTTCGTGTTAATCGGACTCCCGATGTGCGGTCTAGACCTAATATGAAGTTTCGTTTCATTCCCGAGAGCAGACGGGAAATGAGTTTGGTTCTAAACTTTAGGGAAACCTAGAGTCACTGATTTTGCAAGTTTTGGGTCTTGCAGATCGTATTTAAAGCGATCCCACGGATTTCATGGCTAATCGAGTTTTGCACTTAGTTAACTTTGTTAAATTTCTAAAGGATTTAATCCTAATTGTTTTCTGGTTGAGATGGTACTTAGGCCTTTGCAGTTTGTATATAAAGTGATCCAAGTTTTACTACTTAGCTAGTTTAAGATAGTGTCTAGGGCGAAAGTGCTTTGAAAAATTGAAAGCACAAGGTAGTGAAGGGTGGGATTTGTGAAGAAAATGGTTTAAGACGGGATTTGAGGCTTTGAATTGAGCGTTTGAAAAGTTAATCAGGTGTTAAGATTGACCCAATGCCTAAGGATGTCTAATCCCAGGTTGGCAAAAATCCGGGATGTTACAATCTACCCCCCTTAAAATAAAATTTCGTCCCCGAAATTGGCTAAGGGTAATAAGGGAAGATTTCTATTATTTCATTCGCCTAAGACTTATTGATTCCAAGTTTCCACGCGTGGTAGGATATATACCAGCTGGTTCATTTTAGTCTACCCCCCTTAAAACTTAATTCTTTATCCATTTCTCATACCCTGATGGTTTGCTACCATTTATTTCTTTACCTATTTGGAGTCTCGACGACAATTCCCAACAATTTAGAGTAAGATAACTGTTTTCATTGTTTGACCAACACGGAGAGACGGTAATAGTGGGCTCGATCCCGATACATCGATCATCTACCGGGTCAGGGTAGGAAGCTCATCGTATCCCTTCCGAATCCTGGTAGATCCTGGTCGTCCGCTCGTCAGCAGAGAGTCCATCGGTAGTCACCCAGGATTGGGAATTGGGTCAAGCTGCGAAAACTTCGCAGTTGTATATTTCAGTAACTCCGTAGTCCGATCACTCTCTAAGAGTAGGGAATGTCCATCATTGAAAGGCTCAAATTGTTTATTCTAAGGTTGCCCTTTAGGTCTTAGTCTAAGAGAGTCCTCATTATTATCTATGTCCAAGGAAATGGTGAATCAAATCTTACTAGATCATCCTAAAACGGTTTCTCATAGTAGGGCAGGCTAGGGCTTCTATAATGTTCGTATTCAACGAGCACCGTTTCGATCCTGGGCCAGTGGGGTAGGGTCCACCGCGTTTCCGCTGCGCCACCCAGATCAAAGAGGCGTATTAGGTGACCTAACTAGATTGGGCTCATAATGTTCTACCCCCCTTAAAATTTTATTTTCACCCTCAAGGCTCAAGAGCTATGTCCTGATCCGTATGACGGAACAAGGTGTAATTTAAGTCTTATCCTTGAGATGAAATGAAATGCGGTCTCCCACTACATCAGTCTTGGTACCTAGGATTATAGAAAGGAGCTATCACAGATGGGTGTGAGTTTGAGGCAAGATGCCTAATTCTACCAAGGAGTTTTGTCGCGGTCCAGACTTATCCTGTTTAATTATGTCTAGCTTAATAGGCAGGCTATCTTTTTACGTTCATAAACACAATATGGATGCCAACATGGCATGCGATTTGGGACCTAATCCCCAACTGTCTGTTGCCCATTTGGGCAATTCCTTAGGCCTAAAAGACAAAGTCTCTATCAGCAATATACTCCTAACACTTTTCAAGGACAAAATCATAAACTCTTAATTGTAAATGGTCGGGCCAACACGGAAAGAAAATTGTGTAGTGGGTCTGAGTCGGTTAAGCCGAATAACTAAGTCTATTATTCAATTGGCTTAGCATAATTAATTAGTCTTGTACTCTCCTTAGCCTAACCAGTAGCCTAATCTTAATTGAGGAGTAGCGGGAATCCATAGGTGAGTCCAAAGTCGATGCTTATACATTAGATGATTTCACTTCATTTTTAATACAAGGAAGGGTTTTATCACTTAGGGTCAAAGTTGTCTAATTGGAATTGAGTTGCCTAAAGTTGAATTTAACTACGCCCGAGCATGTCACACATGCTCAAACCAACCACAAGGGGGGTTCTAGAGTTCACGTTCTTAATTGGTTGGATTTCCTATACTGTCAGGTCTGTTGAAGCACTGCTCTAGGTCCAAAACTCCGAGGGTCTATTTGTCAAATAACCATTTACTCAGAAAGCTTAAGCTATCAGAGTGCAGTAGGTTAATGTATATCAAGGGACTTATCACTTCAACACTATTTGGCCAGTGGTCTTAAGCCGTACTAAACGGGATTGTATTACTAATCCTACCTCAGGATTGGGAGTGACATGGTTGGTAGGAGGGTGGGTGGGGATTAAATTATTGGTATAGGCTTTGGAAAATGAGCCATGTGTTGGAAAGCGCAAAGTGGCCGTAACCAAATCGAATAGGGCCATGGAAATTCAATGAAAAGTGAAGGGGAGAGAGAGAGAGCAAGGGATGGAGGTTTGTCCCTCCACGAGTTTGAGCCTCAACAAAGATTATAAAGGCCCCAACCGACAAGGATTGAAAGAGGAGAATGAATAGATGGGATGGGTTGAGAGCTTACCCGAATTTGAGCTCCAATGAGACATGTAAGTGCTCACACGTGAAAGGAAGGGGTAGAGAGTGGTGCTGGGGCTGCTGTGATCAATGGAAGTGCGTGAATCATGACCAAATGTGGTAGATTGAAAGATTGGAGGAGAGATTTGAGGGAAAAATCGAAAATAGAAGGGGAGGGCGTTTGGAAGGAAAGATGTGAGAGAGAGGGGGCTTCTAGACCTAAAAATCCCAAACCCCAGGCCAAACCGCACCCACCAGGGGTAGGGGAGGTCGGGCCGACCCATCTCAGCCTTGGACCCACCTCCGAAAGTCCATCGGACCGCGGTCCGCCGCCCGAGCCGCGGCGCCGCCTCGGCCGGACTTGGCCGGAACCGCACCGCCGCAGTGGGGACCTGTTCTCTGTGGTCCCAAGGTGCTAAGTGCACCCTGGTTCGACCCTGGGTCCCATCGGTTTTAAGTAGGGAGGCCCCCGACTCCGATTCGCTCCATTTCGGGTAGTTCGGGACAAATTGGACATATCTTGCAATCCGGAATGAGTTATCTGACGTAAAATATATGAATTTGGGGTAGAACGAGCTAATGAAGCTAGCCAACCCTACTATGCTGGGTTGCGCAGCCCGAAATTATGAGAAAACCCTCCGATTGACGGTCATTTCCCCGTTTCAATTTTGTTTTGCTAAAAATGGTAGTTTTAGTTTAATTACTCTTCATCGGTTGGGCTTTAGGAGTTGCGCTCATCGTGTAAAGAGCTTAAAATAATTAGGAGAATGGTTTGGTGAAGTCAAATAGGACACTTACTATTTTTGGCTGAAAGCCTAGCGCACTTAGTAGACATCACGACCCTATAGTAAGCCGCGAATTCTAGGAGTTTTAGTTGAAGTTTGTTTCTGATTTCATTCTCATTACTTGGTACCCCTATTTAAAGGGTTGTGAACTCATTTTTTTTTTGTCATTCATTAATCAGTTTCAAATTTATTAGAATTTATGTCTATTTTCTGCTTTCTTCCTCGTGGATTTGAGAAGTCTCTGTGAGGAGTACAGAGAAGCTCCGAGGATTCGGAGTAGTTATCTTCATCACATTTATCTCGTATTCTATCTATTTTCAATGGTTAGGGTAATCTTTAATAGATGACCTAGGAATGTTTTAAGGTCGACCCGTGCGACCATGGTTGAACACGGACTTGATTTCGGCGTTCGACTTTAGTGAACTTCGCCGATTGGCGAAATCGGAATACCTATGACTGTTCTTCTACATCCCGTCGCTCCCTCCTAAGTCAGAGTGCGTCAGAGTGCGTAGTGTGACCATAACCCAGGTCCAGTTTAATCCAAATCATGCTCTGATACCATCTTGTAACGCCCTGAAAATCGGGGGTCGACATAAACTCAACTCCCAGTCCCAGTTCCAGAACATCACTTATGCAACAAAATGAATGATGATTGAATGTTGACTGTATTCGTGCATTGAACATGAGTGAGATTAAGCCAAAACAGCATATCATACTCCAGAGACAGTTAAATTTGCAAGCGGAAGACTGTGATAGATAGATAAAATATATAACTTATGATGAGTCTCCAGAGTGTGATAACATTACCAGGTTAAATAAATACAAGTGCAGTTCTAAAATGTACCAAATGTGAGGAAGTGTAATGCCTCCTATCCCATGTACCATAGCCCCGTCAATACAATATCAGGTCTTCATTGACCTGCCAGAGAGATACAGATAGGAGAATTCCTCCTATCATCATAGAAGTAGTCCGGCTCTGCTTCACAAGCATCGCCACCACCTGAAACTCAACAAATCTGGTTGGTGTGTACAACACCGTCCCGTAACGTGGGAGTGAGTGATCAACTCAGTGGAACAGTAAAGCATAGGTTAACATGTTATCAATTCAATCAAGCAGTAATGATAAAGCAGTACAAATCAAACATTTCTAACTACTCTTATTAAATGCGAAATGAAATGACATGATGCTGTATGCCCTTGCCAAACCACCCTCAAGCGACATCATCTTACGTTCGCGAATGCTTACTCCCTCAGTGCGCCACATCTACAAAGCACATGCGGTGCGATGATGCTCATGATTACCAAGTTTTTATTAGTCCATTTCAAACAGCAGTATTGGGAAACTAAGGTACCTCCCTTGTATCATTCCCAAACATGATCCATTCTAGGGTCGTCAATCCTAGTTAATCTCATACGATTATGGTTTGAGAGGCTTAGCGAAGGCATCACAAAGGGCTCGTCACCCGTCAGCACGGATACAGATCTCACCGTATGCGGCTCAATTGCTGACCGTCAGCTCGAGTACAGGTCTCACCGTACTCGGCTCAATCACTAGCCGTCAGCTCGAGTACAGGTCTCACCGTACTCGGCTCCACTCATACTCTAGTTGCTGTGAAAGACTCGTCGCCAATCACAGACCCTTGGAGTATACTCGAAGATACTACGGAGGACTCGTCGCCCGTCAGCACGAGCACAGGTCTCACCGTACTCGGCTCTCGCCGTAAGTATCGACAGCTCGAATACAGTGTCCCATACCACCGTATTCGGCTCACGAGTTGGTTGCGCAATGGTCACTACGGGGAGGCACATGGCCCCAGCGTAGGCCGACAGCTCGACCACGGTGTCCCATACCACCATGCCCGGCTCATGCGTCTTAGCGGATCGAGGTACCATGGTTAAAAGGGGTTTCACTGGTAAGTTTGGTACCCTAGGTTCAAGCAGTAGCGTCCAAACAGGGTGAACATGCATAAGGCAGATCGGGTTACTTGACGAGCTCGACTAGCACGATCGCCCGTTGAGCTGCACGACATGAAGTGCATAAACAACTTCGTGTGGCCTAGCCACTGCCGACAGGCAACGCACGACTCGAGTTCGTCGAACACATCCCACGTGGCAAATGAATCTCAGCCACGAGTTCAATCCCGTTACCGATTGCCTGGACTATAATCATAGCCCCAAACACAATCAATTGCAGATAGATAAAGCAGTAATGGATCAAGATTCAACTCATACAATCAAGTCTGGTATTATCCGTTTAGGGCTGCCAGGGCTGTTGCACGCACTCGTTGCTCCGCTCCCCCATCACCCATGACGGATCATACAACGTAAATATAAATTTAAACATATGCATTACATAGTTAAAATCATAAAGCAGTTGAGCATGTTATGAATCACAACACAAGCATGAGTTTGTACATGTTCAATTCCTAATCACACAACTATCAAAGGAGATCATACACATAGTTAAAAGAGGTTGAGAATCATATCTCAACACCCTTATACATTACAATTTGCTAACTACTACTCATTCAGACATTTCAAGAAACACTTAAACAAACATACATCAACATACATGACATATGTCGATCACATAGGCATTAGGCCAAATCCTTTCACTAGGGAGTTGCCCCAATCATAACACGCGTACACCCACGACGGATAGTCATGGCAAGCAGGAATCCAAGTTCCATATTCATTCAGTCATTTCCACAAACACTTGGGCCACACATTTTAGCATATATAGTGTATATTGGCCGTGGCGTGACTTAGGGCAAATCCTTTCGTCAAAGGGATCGCCAATACATAATCATGAATCCATGACAATTAGTCATGGCGAGCACGAATGAGAATTCCATACTCATTCAGTCATTTTCACAAACACTTAGAATACACTATTACAACATACATGGTGTATGTTAGCAAAACATGTATTAGGGCTATCCTTAGCCAAGCGAGTATTTTATCCATGTATATAATATTACAGCAAATAATCATGATAATACATCTCCAAAATTTATACGTATACAGTATTTCTAGAATACACAATTTCAACATACGTAGCATTTACAAGTGAACATGTATTACGGCGCGATTCCTTTCGCCAAACTAGTATTTTATCCATATATAGTATAATCATACATTAAATAAACATGTCAAACATTTTTCCAAAAAAAATACGTATACGGTATTTCTACGTATACCTAGAGTATGTGAAATTCCATATTCTACAACGTTAATCGAAACAGGAAACGGAAAGCACTTTGTACATGTGCAATTGCATGCAGATCATGAATCTATCATTATCTGACATTGAAAGCGTTGAAAACCCTAACCTATACACCTAAAGTCCGCACCTTTGTCGTAGAATCGTAACGGAGTTGATAGGTTTGCTAAGCTTCCGTATTCGGCAGTTTGGCAACCTAGAGAACGAAATAGGTTAGCTATTTCACAACCTACAACAGTCTAAACCCCAAAACAGATTAGGGTTAGGGTTTCTTACCTAGAAACGACGCCGGAAACGCCGGAAAAGCGTCAGAAAGGGATGGTGCAGCCCGTGTGGTGGCAGGGAACGACGGCAGGGAGATTCTCCCACTTCTCCCTCACTTTCTCTCTCTTTTCCCTCTCTCAATTCCAAATTCGTATGGCTGCCATGAGAGAGGGTTTAAGGTCCTTATATAGTCTCAAAACTCACCGAAATAGACTCCTGTTCAAAGGTTACTGCTAATATAGGTATTTCGTCACTTTTCCAGCTCAAAAGAGAGGTTCTGGTGGCCCTCCTTGAGCCAAACGTCAGACTTAAGCTCACCACACATGGATCTATGAGGGATTACGTTTTCGACTCGATCGGATTCCCAGATCGCACGTGGCGGACCACTTTCAGTTCAACGGTCAGTGGGCCACGATCCGAAATTCCAAGTACATGTAAATGTTCCTGAAATTTTTCCTGATCCGAGGGTGTAATTTGGTCTGATTCTGACGGTCTGGTTGCTTAATACTGATGCGCAAGCGAATGGTGCCAGATCACTATTCCAGATATTTTAATTTCAAAGGGAATAGTGTTTTTCACACTCCCTCGCTCCGGATCGAAACGAATGGCCGTGGGACATCGGCTGGATCTGATTTTTGAGATGATTGTCAAGCCCAGTGAGGCGGTCCTAGTTCCTTAGCTTCGTGTTAATCGGACTCCCGATGTGCGGTCTAGACCTAATACGAAGTTTCGTTTCATTCCCGAGAGCAGACGGGAAATGAGTTTGGTTCTAAACTTTAGGGAAACCTAGAGTCACTGATTTTGCAAGTTTTGGGTCTTGCAGATCGTATTTAAAGCGATCCCAACGGATTTCATGGCTAATCGAGTTTTGCACTTAGTTAACTTTGTTAAATTTCTAAAGGATTTAATCCTAATTGTTTTCTGGTTGAGATGGTACTTAGGCCTTTGCAGTTTGTATATAAGTGATCCAAGTTTTACTACTTAGCTAGTTTAAGATAGTGTCTAGGGCGAAAGTGCTTTGAAAAATTGAAAGCACAAGGTAGTGAAGGGTGGGATTTGTGAAGAAAATGGTTTAAGACGGGATTTGAGGCTTTGAATTGAGCGTTTAAAAGTTAATCAGGTGTTAAGATTGACCCAATGCCTAAGGATGTCTAATCCCAGGTTGGCAAAAATCCGGGATGTTACATGTCATTAATGCGGTGTTGACATATAACCTCCTCTTGGGAAGGCCTTGGATGCATCAATATGGTATCATACCATGTACTCTACATTAATGTTTCAAATACTGTAGAAATGGAATTTAACATATAGTAATGGCCGATATGCAACAGTACACAAAAGCATAATCCTTCTTCACAGATGCAAGCTACTACAGTGATTTCACATCAGAGGATAGTGAAGAAATAAAGAAAAAAATGAAATCAAGAAACAATAAAGCATCACCAATAGAAAACAAAGTTGCAAAAAATGGAATTGTCTGAGAAGATAGATAAGAAAAAGATATTTTATTTCGTTCTATAGCATTTAAGGCAGCCTGGCCAACCCCTTTTAATGTTATTGTCGCTGAAACAAATGGAGATTTTACAGTCAAATTATACAGTGCTAATGCCGTATGCCGAAAGATGTATGTGCTAATGCCGTATGCCGAAAGATGTATGTCGTTTCCGTCATGCTAAAACGGTTTTATGTCAGCCCAACTCAAAGAATCCCAAGCCAATTGAATTATATGTTCTGTCAAAGAAAAGAATAGAAGAAGGAATTAATGACAATGTGACTCATGACAAGTTAATATTAGAAGATTTAAAGAGATATAGTCCAATCAGCAGAAAAATTATGCAGAATATGGGTTTCGATTGTGAAGAATCGACCAGGTTAAATAACGACAAAGGTATAAAAATCCCGATTGGTGTGAATGAAAAGAAACAAGAGAAATTTCATGGATATGGAACATCATCTTTACACGCATAAGTAAACATGATCACTACTGATCTAGTAACCAGTCAGGAGTAGATCTTGAAGTGATTAAGTATCCTGAAAAAGCTCCAAAACATATCAAAGACGAGGAGCAACCAACAGTTGATACTCTGCAAGAAATAAATTTGGGAATAGAAGAAGAACCGCATCATACATATATAAATACCAATTTGTTTGAACAGGAAGCCGATCGATATATTAAGTTGTTGAAAGAAAACAGAGATGTATTTACTTAGACATATGCACAGATGCCAGGTTTGGAACCATCAGTGACGATGCACCAACTTAACATTTCTAAAGATAAGAAACTGATCGAACAAGCACAAAGGCGATTTCATCCAGATTTAATACCTTTGATAGAGGAAGAGGTGAAAAAATTGATCAAAGTTGGTTTCATAAGAGAGGTCAAATATCTTAAATGAATATCCAATATTATCTCGGTGAAAAAGAAAAATGGACAAATCAGAGTATGCGTCGACTTCAAAGATTTAAATGAGGCATGCCTAAAAGATGACATTCCTTTGCCTATAATAGAGTCGTTAATCGATAACACAACAAAGTATGCAGTCATGTTCTTTATGGATGAATATGCCAGATATAATTAGATACGCATGGTGTTCACAACCCCAAGTGTAGGGTCGTGATGTAGTAATAATCTCAGTAAGACCGAGGTCGAATCCACAGGGACTAATCTCGTACGTTTCTGAAAGTAACTAGAAGAAGAACTAAAAGAAGATCTAAATTAGAAATATAAAATAAAAGAAGTAATTGTGAAAGGGATTTCAATAATCTAAAGGGAACTAGGGTTCCAAGGATCCACTTGCATGTATCAGGATGTTTCCTTATTTGATTCAAGAAACACAATTTGAGTTGGAGTCTTATCCTATCTAATTGGAAGATATATCAATAAAATCAAATCTGAACTTTCATTGACCTAATTCTTAATGAAGGAGAATTGTGAGGGTTGGAAGAGATTCCATCACCAAACCATGCCCTGAAGATAATGGTTAACAACAGGATTTACCAATCCTACAATATCAAAATAAGAAAAGAAGATATTCAAAGTTATTACAGATCTATTGTAATTTAAGTCACAACAAACCATTAAAAACTGAAAGTATTCCTTAAATATCAAATTAGAATCAAAGAAGTTCAACAAGAACAAGAATCAAAACAAGAAAAACATCCCAACATGCTACAAGCTTCACCTTTTAGCCCTATCTAAGAGGTTTAGCCAACCATAGACATGATTGGATCTAAAATCCTCAAAGAAAGCATTAAAAACTAGGAAGAAGGGAAGAAGAAACTCTTGGGAGATGGCTCCACCCTTTTTCTCTGCTCCTCAAAACCCTAGATATCTCTAGAAGTGTTTAGGAAACCCATATTTATAGCCTTGTCCGTGTAAAATCAGAAAGCCGCATCAAATTTACATAGTTCGCATAACTATGTGTAATGCCTTGAAGTCATCGAAGGGATTTGAATCCGGAAGTCGCGCCTTTTCTCCTTTCGTACTGCATAACTCCTCTTGTTATCGAGCAATTCTTCGATGTCATCGAATAGGTCTTTGATGCCATCGAACAGTCTTCGAGTCCTCGAATGAGCGTCCAAAATAGTCTAGCGAGTTGCTTCAAAATTCTTCAGAAATTTTGATGCCATCAAATGAGATTTGATGTCATCGAGCATGTCTTCAATATCACTGAGAGAAACTTTGAGTAATCGAAAATTACACCTAATATGTCCACTGACTAACTTGATTTTCATGTAAAAATTCGATGTCATCGACCTGTGTTCGTTGTCATCGAACAATGGGTTTTATGTCATCGAATGGTGGTCGATGACATAGTCAGTGAAGTGAATTTCAGCACTTTGTTCTTCCAACTTCCTTCCTTCACCACTTGGTTTTCTTGATTCTTGGGGTTTTGAAATCTTCAATCTTGGTATCCAAAGATCCGTTCTTTGCCTTGGTGTTTCTTCAGCATCAAATCCATGCTTTTAACATTCTTTTCAATCCAAGCTCTTAGATTTACCTTGCAACATAAACATGCACAAAATATACCTTTAAGCATTATCATATTTATAAAACCAAGATATAAATAGGGAAAAATATGCAATATTTGACATTTAACACACTCCCTAACCAGCATTTTGCTAGTCCTGAGCAAAACTTGTGTGAAATGAACCGCAATTCTCAATGTTCAAACCCTTTTCAGAAAACAATCCTTTGTGCGATCAACTATGATTAAGTACAATGAAGATGAGAAAGTAGGATTTTTGAAAACCTAGAGCCAAATCACATAAACAATCAATCAAATAAATTCTTTATTAATTACATCAGAGCATAAGTTCATATATCAAGTTTTTCAATGTGATAAGTAAAAATCAACTTACTTCTAATTGTTGTACTAATATTTCATAATGTTAGCCATGCTCACCATATCAAGATTTATTGAATACTCAAGTACTGATTATGAATGTATCCCCTTTTCCTTCTTTTTCCAGTTTTTGATTTTATATCGATGGTCATTTTTATACATTCTTTCATATTTGGCATTCTTTTCATTCTTTTCAGATTTTTCATGACCTTTTTGTCGATCTCACTGCTTTTTAACTGATTCTTTTCATCTTTTAAGGTGGATAAGATTCTCTAGAATTAATTCTCAACATCTATCAATGATTCCATGCTTGTGAATTAGATTACATGATATTCAAACTTCCTGTTACTTAATTAAATGCAAGAACCATAAGTGATAAGTTACTTAGTTGATCAAACTCCAACAATTCAAAATTCAGCCTTTATCTTATTATTAAACTCAAAACATTCTTAAGTGTAAAAATTATCGTTTTCCAAATAGATTTCAGCTTGAAACTTGAAAAAATTTTGGACTACTTTTTGCTCAACGACTAAGAAAACGCTGATTAGTTTACCTAATCCACATCCCCAACATAAAATCTACATTGTCCTCATTGTAAAAGAAATAAGCATGCAATGCATTTGAGCCAACGAAAGGAAATGGAGTGGTGATGGAAAGATAGTACCTGGAGAAGAAAATTTCCAATATTTCCACGGATCTCAACATAAAGATGGGTTAGCACAGAATCTAGATAAACTGAAAGCAAACTATCCTAATCCTAAATTTTATAAAAGCAATAATCCTAACTATACCTCCATCAGACTAGGAGGTCAATCCTAGTAAACAGGATCAATCAGAGGTATGAACATGTCCTCTGAATTAATTTTCTCAACAAATAGCTTTAAATGATGTCCATTTACTTTGAAAACATTGTCGTTTGTTGGATTCTTTATCTCAACAGTCCCATGAGGATAAACATTAGTAATTATGAAAGGACCGATCCAACGAGATCAGAGTTTACCCAAAAAAAGATGAACTGAGAATTGTACAAAAGGACTTTTTGACCAGTCAAGAGTGATTTTTGAAGGATGTTCCTGTCATGGAACACCTTCATCATGTCCTTGTAAATTCTTGAGTTCTCGTATGCGTCATTCCGAATTTCGTCGAGTTCATTTAACTGAAGTTTGTGCAGCGAGCCAGCGTTGTCCAAATTGAAGTTCAAATTTTTAATAGCTCAGTCGGCTTTATGTTCTAATTCTACAAGAAAGTGGCAGGCTTTCCCATAGAAAAGTCTAAAGGGAGACATTCCAATAGGTGTCTTGAATGCAGTATGGTAAGCCCATAAAGCATCGGTCAAGCGGATTGACCAATCTTTGCGATCCGGGTTAACTGTCATTTCCAAAATATGTTTAATTTCCCTATTGGAAATCTCAGCTTGCCCACTTGTTTGTGGGTGGTATGGAGTGCTCAGCTTAGGAGAGATGTCATATTTCTTCATTAAATTTGCAAATGACCTATTATAGAAATGTGAGCCTCCATCACTAATGATGGCCCGAGGCATTCCGAACTGGGAAATGATGTTTTCTTTTAAGAATTTAATGACCGTTTGATGGTCATTATTTTGGCATAGGATCGCTTCGACCTATTTAGTGACATAGTCTACTGATAGCAAAATATATAAATTCCCAAAGGATTAGGGAATGGTCCCCTGAAATTGATGCCCTAACAATCAAATGCTTCAATGATAAGAAGTGGGTTTAGAGGCATCATATTTTAACGGGACGATATACCCAATTTTTAACAATGCTCACAAGCTTTGCAAAACTCATGAGTGTCCTTGAACATAGTGGGCTAGTAAAAGCCGCATTGCAGAATTTTAGCCATGGTATTTTTAGCAGAAAAGTGACCACCACAGGCCTGAGAATGACATAAGGAGATGACACTTTAGTATTCATTATCTGGCACACATCTCCTCAGAATTTGGTCTAGGCAATATTTAAACAAATACGGATCATCCCAGAAAAACTTACGTACCTCGGTGAAGAATTTCCTTTTTATCTTGCATAGTCCAATGTGTCGGCGTGAAACCTATAGCAAGATAATTGTCAATATCAGCAAACCAAGGTAAGTGGGAGAGTTTAAAGAGTTCTTCATCAGAGAACATGTCGTTTATGGGCGTTGTCTCAAGGGGCTCAGGCAAATCAAGTCGTCAAGATGGTCAACCACTATGTTTTCTACTCCCTTTCTATCTCGTATTTCCAAATCAAATTCCTGAAGTAGGAGGATCCATCTTATCAAGCCGGGCTTAGCATCATTCTTAGAAAGAAGATACTTTCAGCGCCACATGATCGGTGTAGATGATGATCTTAGATCCAATCAAGTATGACCTAAATTTGTCCAAAGCGAATACTATGGCTAAGAGTTCCTTCTTCTTAGTAGAATAATTTGCTTGGGCAGGATTTAGAGTTTTACTTTCATAATGAATAACGTAGGGCTTCCATTGTTAGCTTTGACCTAACACTGCCCCAATAGCATAGTCGGACGCATCACGCATAATTTCAAAAGGAATGTATCAGTCAGGTGGCTGCATGATAGGTGCGGTAGTTAGCATGCCTTTGAGCTTAAAGAAAGCTTCTTGGCATTTCTTAGTCCACTTGTCTAGTACATCTTTTTGAAGTAGATTGCATAAGGGACAAGAGAGATGACTAAAGTTCTTTATGAATCTTCTGTAAAATCTAGCATGTCCTAAGAAGGATCGAACATCTCGTATACTCTTGGGTGGAGGTAGGTTAGAGATAAGATCAATTTTAGCCTTATCCACCTCAATTGCCTAGGACGAGATGATATGTCCAAGAACAATTCCCTTACGAACCATGAAATGACACTTTTCCCAATTTAGTACCAAAATTTTTTCTTCACATCGCTTTAACACATTTTTCAAATTATCCAAACATTTGCTGAAGGATGGAGCAAAAATAGAGAAGTCATCCATGAAGACCTCTAAATATTGCCCTACAATGTCAGAGAAAATACTCAACATGTATCGTTGAAAAGTGATAGGGGCATTACACAATCCGAATGACATCCTTCGGTAAGCAAATGTGTCAAAGGGGCATGTGAACGTGGTCTTTTCTTGATCTTCAAGGGCTATATCTATCTGATTATAGCCCTAATATTCGTCAAGGAAGCACTAGTAAGAGTGACCAGCTAGCATTTCTAAGATTTGATCAATGAAGGGCAAAGAAAAGTGGTTGTTCCTCGTGACAGTATTCAACTTCTTGTAGTCAATGCATATTCTCCAACTAGTAGTGACTCTAGTTAGCAAGAGTTCATTTTCGGCATAGGGTACGATGGTGATTCTGAACTTCTTAGGACCACCTGAGTTGGACTCACCATTGACTATCCGATATAGAGTATATGATACCCACATCCAAATAGCTTAAGAACCTCGGCCTTACCACTTCCTTCATTTTTTGGATTTATCGACGTTGTGGTTGTCGGGAGGTCTTCACATTATCCTCGAGATGAATGCGGTGAGTACAAATCAAAGGGCAATCGACCATCTAAGTGCTCTGTTATGCTCAATGAGAGTAGAGATAAGCATACTCTCCTGTGGGAAGAAACCACCAACGGGTATGTCTCATCTTGGCCTAAGTAGATATATTTAAGATCGATCAGAGGGAAAAGTTTTAGGTCAAGCTTCGACGCTTTGAGGTTAGACAGTATAGGCACTGCATCAGTTTGGGGCAATTTTTAAATTGTGGCCTTCACCGGTTAACTTCAAGTACCGGAACAATATCAAGCATTGCACCCATCTCCCTAATCATGTCATCGTCTAAATCATGGGAGTGGGCTAAGTACATCTCTAGAGGGTCAGAGTATAGAGTTAGGATTGCTCTATCTTCCACGAAAGAATTAATCATATTAATGTCGTGGGCATCGTCCTCATCCTCTGCTTGTTTACTCATATTGAAAAAGATATTAAGCTCCAATGTCATATTTCCAAAAGATAATTTCATGACTACATTCCTATAATTGATGATTGCATTTGATGTAACAAGGAATGGGCGACCAAGAATGATGAGAATTTGAGTGCTTATATCTACGACGGGTTAAGTATCTAGGAGAATAAACTCTATTGGATATTAGAATTTGTCAACCTGGACCAACACATCCTGTCACACCCCAAATTCGAAAACCGAGCTCACAAAATTCCGATCGCTGAATCCGGTGCCGACAGCCTCCGTAGTACCCCATTCTCGGATCTTAGTGTCCATATGCCAGATTCCGATCCTGGGATCCTATAAGGAGAATTTTTTTTGTACGTTTATCTCGTAATAAGCATAACCACAAGTATACCCAAATCATAAAGGCAACATCATCATCACATATCCACTAATATAATCATTTGAATACAATACTGAAAGGGAAATACATATATCAAAAATCAAAGCTCTAGAGGTCTGCTGCATGCTCCAAGCTCAACGCTACTGCAACTTAACATCACCTGCACGCATCTATCGTGCATAAGCTTATAGAAAGCTTAGAGGGCGGTGTAAGTGTGTGTGCAAGGTAAGTGCCAAGTATTCAACGCAATGTTATAATCATACAATGTTGAAATAGGTGCAAATACTGACAAGATCATGAATCATACGATATCAGAGTAAGCAGAAATATTAACAAAATCATGAATCATACGATATCAGAGTAATGCGAAAACATACTGATAGACCCATAAATACTATCAACCTTATTCGGGCTATGCGATGCAGAAATATAATAAAAATAATATCATATACTGATGAAGCAATGTAGATCAACTATGCAATACGGAGACAACAAGCCAAATATCAGATGCCGATGATGCAATACAATATGCAAATCCTGAGAAGTCCTTGAATACTGTCAGTCGTATCTAGGCCATATAAATGCAGAGACATAGCAACCCAAAATGTCATATGCTGCGGATGTAATGCGATATGCGGTGCTAATGTAATTACCATGCTGGAGTGTGAAGTCGGGATGATAGTACGTAGTATCACAGGCTAGGGGTCCACCACAAGGGATTTCTATCCAAACCAATCCCATACCTAAATTTGGATAGTCAGACTCAATGTGGTATACTCTTGATCTCAGGTTAGTCGCGCGCCCAACCGAAACCCTGGCCATGCGAAGGTACACGTAATAAATAGTTACGCACCATCAGCCCGAGTGGATAGTGAATGAATGAATATGTAATTTCTGCTCAATAAGTCCACATATCAGTATGGTTTCTCTCTGAGAAATCACGGGGTCTATTACACTCTAAACCAGATTGCTGCCCCATCGTGCACAACAAGGTGAGTGGAAGAGACCTCACTATCCGCCTGCCAATATCGAGCCCGGCTCGTCGATAGCAGATCCATTCCTCGAGCTGGTCAGACTCAGCCAAGCATTGCCCCCTCCTCTCGAGTAGGTAAGGCCGTATCCCCTTCCAAACTATCACGACATAGTGGGAGACGCGGCCTAACGGTATACGACCCTCATGCGCTCATACATCCACTCGGTCTAGATGTTGGAGCAACTTCTAGAACCAAGAGAGTTTTGGGACTTTCACCCAATGATATCTATAGTACCCCCATAGAACAGATTTTCGGTGTCTCATCTGGCCATCCACGAATTACCTGTGGAGGCTACGACCTTGATGTCGTTAGGGCGTACGGTGGTCATGTCACACAAATGCGAGATGCAAGAGTCACACAGTCCAATCATTCATCAATCCTATGCATGCCGTGCTCTCATGTGGGGCAACTCCTCCTATCAGAGAGCCCCATGAACGACCTGCCCTATGACATATGCAATGGTCAATCACATCTCATAACAAGCATGCAGATGATGTGTATGGGCATGTATTATGATGCTATGCTGTCACATACTCATAATCGGTATCAATAACCGGCATCAACAATCGACCTCGACAATGTGGACATTTAACCAACATTGCCCCCAAGGAATGGCCACAAAGAGACAAACATATAATGGGCCCACGGCCTCGTACAAGCCTAATATACAACACAATGGGCCTACTCAAGGGCCACATATACACAACAGGCAGACCTGCTCATGGGCTAATATAATAATATCATCATATACACCTGCTCATGGAATACCAGGCCCATGATACATCAAATGAGCTTTACCCATGGGCAGCATACATTACAATGGGCTTGCATCATGGGCCTAATACATGTCACAATGAGCCTCAACTACAGGTCGCATGTACATCATAAAGGTCACGACAATTGGCCTTGACAAATCGAAATCAGCCTCGACAATCGAAATCGACATTCGGAGTCAGCCTCGACAATCGGAGTCGGCCTCGATACTTGGCCTCGACAATCGGGATTGATCGATAATCAGAATCGGCAAATCGTCACAATAATCAACCTAACAAAGGGCCCAAAGGAAGGTCACAATGTGGGCATTTAACCATCATTGCCCATCTATGTGGCCATTTAACCAACATTGCTCCCAAGGAGTGGCCCACATAAGGCCAAACATACAGTGGGCCCATGACCTCACACAAGAGCCTAATGTGCATCACATTGGGCCACATCTTAGGGCCTCACATACACAATAGGTGGGCCCTACACATGGGCCTAAGATACATCACACAAGCCACAACCCATGGGCCATATAAACATCACATTGGGTCCCATCATGGGCCTTAAATACAAGGCAGGTGGACCTTATCACATGGGTCTCAAACATACAACTTGATGGGCCATAAAATACATCGAGGTGGGCCTCGTTATCGTCAAATCGGGCCCACCATTCTAGGTGAGCCCGAAGATCATTTTAGAGATCATTTTAGAGCGTTATCCAAACAATGAATCAGATCCAAAGATCATCTGGATCATACCACAAATGGCAGTGGTGATAATGATTTCCATAGATAAATTTCCTGCAGGCCCACTATAGTGTTTTAACCCCCATTCAGTCTAATCATAATGTCACAAAAGCCTGGATTAGAGGAAAAACAAATATCATATTGGTTCAAAACTTCTGTAACCCAAAGGGGTTTCAATGGTGGGCGTTCAACACCACTGTTTTCTGTAGGGTGGTCCACTTGATATTAGATTATTTTTCTTGTCTCGAGCCAAAGACAACCTTGCCAGATGAATGGACGGCGTGGATACAAATATACATCCAGGTGGACTCCACCCATCCAGATGGTGAATGGACTGCATGGGTACAAATATACATCACAACGGACTCCACCCGTCCAGATGGTTGATGGATGGCGTGGATACAAACAATATCACAGTGGGCTCCACCCATAAAAATGGATGGATGGAATGGCTTACATCACGGTGGGCCACCCGTAAAATGGATGGACAACATGGCTATCACGCTAGCTGCAGACGTCATCTGCAGAATATATATATATATATATATATTATAATATATATATATATATAATATTATATTATATTATAACTTAATATGCATGAACTGTAAAGAGGCATCCTCCAGACCATGTTCTGGATGGTGCTAATCTAGCGCCTGATTCATGGTGGGTCCACACGTAAGAGTGGACCACCATAGCTTTTGATATAAGATATTAATATATATATATATATATATATATATCATATCATATCATATCATATCTATGCATATACGTGTGTGTGTGGAAGGTGGAAGTGTCAACGTCCAGCGTCCAGAGATGCTGGACGGACGTCCAGGTGAATGAAACACATCTATCATGGTGGGCCCCATGCTAGCAAAATAGACGGACAGTGTGGATATAAAAACACTTATATCAAGGTATGGTCACCGTCCAGATCTGTTGGACGGTGCAGATGTAATAAGTACCTCAAGGTGGGCCCACATCAGCGTGACTTACTGGTTTAGGACCAAACTGATATTTGTATTTTTCCTTCGTGCAGTCCAGCAGCCTCAGCTGCTGGACGGTGTGAATAAAACACCAGCGTTAATGTGGGGGCCATGTACACGTGGCCACCAGTCACGCACATCGAGGTGGCCCCACGTATGGATGGCATGGATATAATACATACATCATGATGGGGTGCATCAGGGTGAGCCACACATCAAAAGAGTGGAAGAGAGAGAGAAAGAGAGAGACCATCGTGAGAGGGGAGGGACCCTGCCACTATGGGCCCTCCCTATACATGAATACATCAAGATGGGTCCCACATATGTGGGCCCTCAAATCACAAAATCAACAAATAAAAGCACCCACCTTTGATCTCCTCCTCTTTCTTCCGTCTATGTGGTCTAGAGCTCCAAGGGGACAATTTCGACGATTGAGATGATGATCCAAGGGTTAAATTGGGTAGTAGGGAGTGGGTCATGCCAAGCTTCTCCTCTTAGAAGCCATGGACGTGGATTGCTTTGGGAGATAGGTTTTTGAGAAATGAGAGAGAGAGGGAGAGGGAGTTGTAAGAGAGAGAGAGAGAGAGAGAGAGAGAGAGGAGAGAGAGAGATGTGTGAGTGATGGATGTGGTGAGTGATGGGTGTAAGAACTTTTTAACTTTGGGGTAGATGGTGTAAGAACTTTTTTGACTTGTGGGGTTGCTTGGGGATGGGTGTGAGGTGATGGTGTACTTGGTTGAGGTGATTAATTGGTAGATTAATGGATGTGACAAGTTGTAGAGATTCTCTCGGAATTCGCACGCGCGGTATTTTTCTGGAACAGAACGCGGGCTCACATCTCCTGGCCAGGTTATCGCCTCAGTGCGTAATACGCGGCGTTGGAACTGCGGCGACGGCACGGTCGTAATGATACAAATCTCGGGTTGAGCCGACTCTGGAAATACAAGATACGACTCAGGGTTACGCGCAAATGCTGGTTACAGATCACGGATCGCCAGAGTTCGACCGGGAGGACCGTGGAAGCATATGAAATGGTATGAGTTGGGATACACGAACTGAACGATCGGCAAGTTGTAATGTGGTCCGGGTAGGTTTTAATTTACCCAGCCCCAGTTGTTCGTAGACTGAATAAGGAATCAGATTTATGCTCGCTCCTAAGTTAAGAAGTGTGTGCTCAATCTAGTAGTTCCCAATTACATAAGTAATGGTTGGGCTACCAGGATCTTTGTATTTTTGTGGTACATCTTGCTTTAAGATGGCACTCACTTTTTCCATCAAGAAGATTTTCTTTTGAATGTTTTGTTGTCTTTTAGTTGTACATAAATCTTTTAGAAATTTGACATATAAAGGTATTTGTTTAACGACATCTAGTAGAAGAATGTTGACACTCACTTGTTTAAGTACCTCTAGAATGCCCTGAGAGTTAGAGAGAGGTTTTAGTGCAACCAACCATTGGGGAATGGTGCAATTAGTTTACTTTGAAGTTTTGATTCTAATTCATGTGGAGCATTCTATCGGTTTCATCTACTTCT